>JAWQUT010000307.1:491605-502629 GCA_033807755.1 Ellobium chinense | reverse complement strand
GAGAGAGAGAGAGAGAGAGAGAGAGAGAGAGAGAGAGAGAGACACCACCAAACATAGGTGTTCAGCTCAAGCAAAATGGCCACAGGGAGCTGAGAATGTTTTTGAATGATCTGCCTACCAGGGTAATAAACATTATTGCATAAAGTCCTCTGGACAGGCATTATCTGAATACGAGGCTTAAAATACAATTATTGTTCTAAAAGTAGGTCCTAAAAGACAAAGAGGCAGCCAGGAAAGCAGGGAATTGAAAATAATAATTGCCAGTGAAATAAAGCACGTATATTTTTGGGTAATTTTCTTGCTCACGCATAATAAGCTATTGCGTTGAAAGTGTTCTTGTAAAGCTGTAAATCATTTTGTACTTTTTCAAAGCGTCCTTGTAATTATTGCCACATAGTTCAGTACAATATTTAGTGTCCCCGTGAGTGCCTTCCCCTTTTTTGAGTCGTAATTCTCTCCCCCTTATTTTTTTTATGACTCAGCAATAGCTATGTCACGTCAGTCAAATTCAAACACTAGGAAAGATTTAAGACCAGCAATAGGCGTTAACGGGCGGTGTTTTACTGGGAGAGGCGGTCGGTGTACAAGTGCTCGTAATCAACCCTCGAAAATCACTCCGACGGAAAAAATATTACGGGTGCCGAGTGGGGCTATGAGAGGTACGGGGTGATAGATTTATACCTCCTCTGTCTGTAATGCTGTATTTTATACCGTCGCTCTGTCTGTAATGTTGTATTTTATGCACTCCTTCACTGTTGTTTAATGCTGTGTTTTACAAACGCTCTCCCACAACCACTTGGTTTATAGGCGGTTATAAACCATCCTGGTTGGGGCTGGCCCTGGGGGAATTTGGGTTTTTCCTGACTTAATGAATATGGGAAAAGCTTTGTAGAAAATGTGCAATATTTCTCCCTATTGACCGTATGAATACAGTGCACAGACCTCATACTCAGCTTTATATAAAAAACAAAAAAAAACCAAACAGTACAACTACAAGAAATCAAATTTCGGGGCACACGGTCAGAAATTTGAATTCGTGAAGTGTTCGATTTCATGCTGTAAATTTAAAACGAATATACAATAAAGCAGCGATAACAAGCACGCCCTTGGTGCATGGAAAAAGTAGATTGTTCTTATTATTGAGGGATACTTAATATTCAGGTCCTTGGACATGATAGAATAACAATGAATTATTTTAAGTGAAATTCATGCTTAGTAACAAGGCATACCTATTAAAGGAGTACTTAAGATCAAGGTTCTACTGTATACTGAACAAAGAACCGAACCCTATCAAAGAATGGGCAGGGAATTCGAGTATGTGAAATATAGCAGATTGTGATGTTCTACTGTACAGAGATACTGTAATTATAAACCTCGCAAACTCGAATTTCATGGGACAGATCTTGGCATACATAGGAGTGAGGCAGCTGATAATTTAGCTAAAATAGGAGCCAGAAACGAACAAATAAAGGAACAAATAAAGAAACGAACAAATAAATGCCCCATGCACCATGACATCAGCTAAGTAGATTTTATGACAAAATGAAAAAGAAGGGTGGTTGGATAGATGGGTAACAAGATCGACTGGTCAGGTAGTGTTTTAAATTTTTTCCCAAATCTAAACCATAATATGATAGTAGTCACCATCTATGCACAGAGGATCAGTGTCTGATCTTCCAGTTCAGGACTCAGCATCCATACATAAGTCAATTCCCATCTGAAGAGAATTAACCCACTGCATGAGCCACATTGCAAACACTGCCAAGCACCTTATGACACAACTGATCATCCTCTTTTTTTTTTCATGCTCAGACTCCTTAATGAGAGGAAATATTTCTACTATACACAATAATTTTACACTCTATGGATGGCTGGGGCAGTTTAGGTGCATTCATACATCTGGCACTGTCTGTGTAAAAGTGAATAACTCGATAGCATAGGATTACAACAACAACAACAACAACAACAACAACAACAACAACAACAACAACAACCACGACCACCACCACCACCACCACCACAACAACAACAACAACAACAACAACAATCCAAGCGACGAGGTACAAGGATAAAGAGACACAAGAAAATAAGGTGACATTGCATCACTTCAGTTTACAGATCTTCTCTGTCCACCTGGGTTAGTAGAAGAGACAGAACTAGGGAAGAGAAGGCACCTTTGGGAGAGAGTTCTTGGACAATATCTAGGGACCATTCCTTTTCAGTAATCTTCACCATAATTCTGTGTAGGAGGCAATAGAAGGAAGGAAGGAGTGCTGTTTTTCTACTAAGATTTGTCATTTAAAGGTCATTTTCAGGAAGGGAGATAGGGAGGAATATAGGAAGAAATACTGGACTGCTGATTTATACCTGGAGAAAATTGACAAGAATGCACATCAAATTAAAAAAAAACAAAACAGCCAGCGAATTCGGAAAGTATAGAGACGCTAGAAAGTTAAAAGTGACAAATGTAACTGAAGTCTGTGTTCATTGAGTTTACTATAACTAAGGGGCAGGAGTAGGGAAGAGAAAGACATTATCTAAGGACCATCTCTCTTTCTTTCTCTCGCTCCGAACAGATAATCCTGTGGAAGAAGCGCCAGAGGGATAAGAAGGGGGCTGTGGTTTGCTACGAGTATTTTTAGTTTATCATGCTATCTTCAGGAAAGCAGAAAAAAAAAAGTGGAACACTGCAGATTTATGCCTAGAGGAAATTCACAACAAAGAACTTTAGAAATAAACAACGTCCCAAGTAGTGAAATATAACAGAAAAGAGATACGAGAAAATACGGTAACAAATCGCGAGACGGGGAAGTTGGGTTCCGGAGTGCGATTGCCAGTTAGGCCACTCCAAATCGGACTCGTAAATATCTTGGACGAGGACTTTTTCGATTCCTCAGTTCAAATGGTTCGAATAGATCGGTGTCGCCCTCTCCCCTTGCGTCAATCTTCTGCTATAAATCTCTGACAAGGACACCGTGAAAATGAGCGATCACTATAAATTTTGTGGAACAAGAAAGAGGTAGGATTGATCGCAATGCGATTCCTGCTGACACCTGGAATGGATAATGGATAATGTGTTGTTGACATTACTGCCAGGATACCATGTCTCCAGGATAGAAGGGGAACAATATGGCTTAAGACATGCATTAAGTTAAGAGAACTATATAAGTGGGGTAGACGGAAGCGCCAGGCGCTCCTCTCTCAACCTCTTAGACTTATACCACTGGGGTTGGGCAAGTTCACCTAAAAGGGCCAGTTCAGATCAAGTTCACTTCACTAAGGGAAAAAAATCCTTAGATCAAGTTAGCTCAGTTCTGTGAAAATTGAGTAGTTTTCAGATCAAGTCAGTTCCCCTGGTTTGAGATAGACTATCCTCATTCGGTTCTGGTTTTCGAGGTAGACATGAGCTGAACTGAAATTTAGGTACAAAATTAAAGTTCAGATCAAGCACTCAAAGTAACCACAGTTTAGATCCAGATTAGTTTGTATTGCCCAAAATAGCTTTTAAGCTCGGATGAAGTTCACGTGAACTAAACTCTAGTTCACAAACTGCGTCCATATGATCTCAGTTCTGCCCAACCAACATACCACCCACATGTTGTTTTTTGAAGAGTTTTCTAAACCAACTCATAGGAATTGTGCTTGCAAAAGATTCAAAAATAAACCATTCTCAGCCATTAAAGACGCGTCTGGGCATCGCAAGCCACAACGCCAACATTTTATTACTTCTGCTTGCTACTTTACCATTGTCAGAGGAATGCGATGGGCTTTTCTGCAAAACGGCAGACAGTGACAGTCGCTATAATACATCAGTTATAGGTTGTTTTGTAGTCCCAATATTTTTTTCTACTTGTCTCCTGAAGTATGAAGACGATGTGTCTAACCAGGTGAATCAGAGAGATGGCATTCCAGACCAGGCATGTACATGCTAGGATGCGCTGCATGCATCGTGTTCTGAAAGGAGAGTGAAAAGGTGGAAGAGAGGATAATGAAGGAGAACAAGCAGAGAATGAAAGAAAAGACAACTGGAACAGAAGGGACTGACGCATATTAGATGAAGATATGAAGATGCCAATGTATTTTTCACTGTTGGCTATATTAGGTTTTACACCTCTCATTAACTTATCCTGGGGTACCGTGTCAAAATACTTTCCAAATATGTTGTTTAGCTCTTTCTCCAAATTCTGACACAAAGAAAAACGCACCTGAACCAGTTAGATTTTGAGAACTTAGGCAGTGAAGCAGACAACCTAATATTTTAGGCCTTTTCACTCAGTAAACAGTGTAACCTTACCCACCCAGCAACAACCACAAATTTTATACTTGAGTGACTAAACCTCACTTATTCTGAGTCTATATATATATTTGCACCTATCTAAACTTTCGAAATTAAAATCCAACCCCTTCCCCCCTCCCCATGGCCAATTTTCTGATTCTATAGGGACTATTTAAAATTGCATATTTTTATGCCAGGAGCTATTGGCGTCTTCATACCTGAAGAAGGTTTCTGGCCTAATGGAATGGAGAAGAACGAACTTTGGTTGATGATGGCAGGATAGACAAATAAAGAAAGGGAACTGGAATTCAAAAAAAGAGCAGACAATTCGTCCTTCCATTCTCCTTGCCCGCTAAGTAAAGTAGATAATTGTGACAGACTCGAGAGATTTCAAGAACCCTCTTAGGCGACACGCCCAGTCTCTTCTACCCAACGAGCCAGTTCCACGTCCAAGCAACGCCCCTGACAGTCGCATCAAGAGGGGGTTGAGTGAGCAAGGTCTACCGCAATGAAGTAGTTCAAGAGAAAGGCACACAATAAGAATTCTTTAGAGAGGGATGCATTGTGTTTTTATTTTTACACATCTTTGTCGACGCCAATGAGCCATAGACTCTGTGTTAGTCAAGTAGGCAGAGTCAAGTGAAGGTTGAGAAAAAAATGACAAAGTTGAGAGCCATTTTGACAGACTCCCGCAAAAATATGGAGAGTCTTGCCAACTGTGACAAAGTGTTCACCGTTGTTTTGAGGGAGTAAAAAAGTGACGTTAGGCACCATCCTTTCTCTCCCAGAAGAGGTTTAGCGGCAAGTGGCATTCAAGTGTGGACGTCAGGCTTAAAGGATGGGTTGTCTGCTGTCATCAGGTCTGTCGAAAGCGATTGGGCGTTAACTGACAGTGGGTGAAGAGTGAAGGGCATGCCGTGTGATAATTTCACGCCGACGCCTTTGTCTCCACAAGTGCATGAACATCGACGAAGTTGACGGGAGGAGAATGCAAAAACAAGGGGGAATAACTTCAGGAGGACCAGGAGTTCACAGAAAGATGGCATCTGGAGAGTCGGTAGAGAGTTGCCTTAGGACCTTCCAGAGAAGCCTTCGACGATTCTTCAATGCTCTCTTTCCGTAGCGTCTCTCATTCTCATTCTGGTTACGAACGAGCAGATCTTTTCACCGTATATAATTATGACTATGTATTGTCGACTGCAGTCACTCCAGTCCTCATTTTCGTTGGCCACTGACCAGTAATGGAGATAAGTATCCGAGTTTAAAAGAAGAAAAAAAAACACTTTTAATAGCCATGACAAGTAAAGCTTTTCGCTATTTCTTTGGCTGATCCTCATGCATACCCTAGTTAGGGCCTCAGGCTATTTCCAGAGAATAAAGGGTAGATCATTGGCAGACCTCATCTCTTTCCAACCCCTGACCCGAAATAGTGCTATTTCAATTTAACCTAAACTAGCCAGAGACCTAATAATTAATGCATTAGAACAGGCCATTATATAAAGCCTGCGTTTGAAGGAAGAAAAAGACAAAGACAAAGACAAAAAGATAAATACAAAAAGAGCCGTCATAAAATTGTATTCGACTGCTAAAATGTATACTTTTCCTCAACATGAAGAGCGAAGTGAGTACCGGATGTCACGAGAGTTTGCGTACTACGTCACTTCCTGTGACGAATAACACCAAGATGCCACAGGACTGCACAGCGAGGTGCAGAGGTGGAGGGAAGTGAACGTGGATGTGATTTGCTGAGCAGGCTAGAGGGAATATGCTGGAGGCTTCAAGCCATATCAGAACTTTCCATCAGCTTTGATACATAAACATCTTGTCAAGACTTCTAAATATTTCCCACTGCCTGGTTTACATCTTCAGTTTACGTGAGTATCCCGAGCGAGTTGGTTGTGATTCAGAATTTCTCAGAGTGGAGTATCATGACTACATGGTTACTGTGTTAGACGCAGGATCAAATGGGAGAGGAATTCCGAATGAGATCCACACCAAATGCTCCTGTCTCGACGTAAGTTAGAGTAGGGTTAGGGACTTGCCTCTGTTGATCTTTATGTCTTGATGGGCATTAGGGTTTATGTTAGGGTTTGGGTTTAGAGTAAGGTTACGATAAGGGGGGAGGGATAGATCAGGGGTAGGGTTTGGTTTGTGTGTTGTAGGTGCGAGTTTCGTTTAGGGGTGTGAGTCTCATTCGGAATTCCTTCCTCGGAAGATTTGGATTTCACTCCCGCCATGATCATGGGGAGGAAATCTGAGTGAGACTCATTCATTCCACATTTAGCCCAACAGTCTCATTTTGACCGGCTGCGAGAAATATTTCAGACAGGTCTGTGCTGTGTTCATTTGTCGGGACATGGTGACTGCGGGTAAGTCCAGAGGGAATTCCGTATTAGACTCATACTCTTAACCGGAGTTTACGCCAGCTATGACAACCCAAATGCTATCTCTACCCCTAACCTACCCTAACAGTAACATTAATGCCCACCGAGGCAGGAGCGTCAGTCGAGGGAGTCTCTAACCCTAGTACCCATCGAAGGAGCGTCAGTCAAAGCGAGTCCCCATCCTTAATGCCCATCGAGGCAGGAGCGTAAATCGAAGCGAATCCCTAACCCTAGTATCTATAGAAAAAGCATCAGAGATAAGTCTCTTTCGAAATCTTTTCCCCAAGTCTAATATGTTGCGTTTATGCAACCGTGTGATAATGAGAGGCACTGAGGTTCTCATTACAGACTAGATGAACTCCCATGTGGGACGGCGACTCTGTTAGCATAACTTTGATAGGGTCTTTTTCAACAACAGTCGTGTAATTAGATGCAGTAGCGTGGCCTAGTGGTTAGGGCGACGGACACAGGATCTAAAGGTCGTGAATTCGATTCCTGACTACGATCGTGTTGTAAGTGCCTTGGGAAAGCATTCCATTCACATTTTCTCCAGTTCACGCCTGTAAAATGGGTACGTGGCTTTAGGCAGAGGAAAAGTTGTCAGAATGCTAGTGATCTGCGCCTACAAATGGCAGCGGCACTGTATACTCCTCAGGGAGGTGAGAAAGCCCTAGACTGATCAGGCCTGTCGAGGTAATAACAGTGTGAAGTCGCGTGGGCGGGCATTGGCTCGGATACGAGACCTATAAACCGCATTATTATTTTTAATATATAAATGTCATTTTTCGCTCACACTCACAACCATAAGGGAGAATAAAAGATAGGACCAACCCATGAACAAAGGCACCCTCATGTAGATACTACCGCATCAATATTGACCCATTTAAAAGAAAAAAAAATGATGAATAATCACCACCGTGTAAGTAGATACAGCATCATTTTTTTGTTCGCATTTACGGCCGTGGAGGGGAATGAAAGACAGGACTACATGGGTTCTACCCATGAATACAGACACCCTCACTGAGACATTGTCACATCAACATCTACGCATTATCAACAACATCAACAACAACAACAACAAAAAACGTGATGAACAGTGGCATTTATCTTCACATGAACACTGACACACAAAAGAATAAATCCATATATATCAAACCGGATAGCCGAAAACACCTAATATAAACTCAGTGTTTTATGACAGGGAGCCGCTCATACACTATGCATAATATGCATAGATCGCCGTAGGGTGACGACTATTAATGGGTCTATTTTTAACAGATCAAAGACAGATGCAGCTGGTGGACGTTACACGGTGCAGTACTCTTTACGTTCGATTATTTCGATAACATCTCATGTATGAATACATACTGTGTTATAGGTTTCATTTGTTATATTGCGTGCTTAATTGTATGATGTTATACTGCTCTCTGTTCATCTCTATTATGGATGAGATGTATAACGGTGTATGACGACATTGTAAAACAATTTCCCTACGGGATGAATAAAAGTCCAGTTGTTTGTTTTTTTTTCATTGGACAATTAACAGCAGCCCGTCCCTTAGACCTGTCGCCCTCCCTCCCCCCTCTCCCAACTTTAGATGTCTCGTTCATAATCATTTCCTTTCGTTCTTTAGTTTTGTTTTCCCGTAGGTTTGTTGCTATTGTTACTGTTGGTGTTATACTTTTTGTTGTTGGTGTTGTTTGTTTGTTTGTTTGTTTGTTTGTTGTTGGCGTGTTTATTTGTTTGTTTGCTGTTTGTTGTTGTTGTTGTTGTTGTGGTGGTGGTGGTGGTGGTTGTTGTTGTTGTTGTTGTTGTTGTTGTTGTTGTTTTGCACAAACCGTAAGTGTTCTTTGTTGGAGTTGAGTTGATAATTGAGAATGGTATGTGTACAGAAGCAATAACGTCTCCTCCCCACTCCTTGCCCCCCTGCCCCCCCTCCTAATCCCCCCTCGTAGATCACAATCAGATCACACCATCGACCATGTCCCAACTCTACTACACCAAGAAATGGGAAAAAGCCCAGTCAGATCTCAAAATCATCGTCGCTATAGAGAGGCCAGAAAAACCGGAAGTCTTCGCCAGAACGCGGCAAGAGGCGCTCGGGAAGCTGTTCATACGGTGAGTTCAGGGGCTGAAGGTTTCATTTGGTAAATTAACATAGACCATTTTTAACCGTTAGTGCAAAATGCTTATACGTGTACTGTAGATATAAAACTTATTCGGGTAGCGAGGCAACCAGTGATGGGCATTATCCGATCGAATCCGGATTCGAATTCATCGAGCCTCTTGTCCTGGGTTCGAATCCGGATTCGATAACTAAAATTAGTCTGAATTCGATTCCACTAATTTTTCACAGAAAATTAAAACAAAAAAAATTAAAAGGTCGGTTTGCAAGAAAGTCAGTTTGTTTGATACTGTATAAGATCCCAAGCAGTGCCGATTCTATTGATACTCTATGAAGTACATGCACAAATTCCATAGATATCCCCCTCCTTTCAAATCCATTTAATCCTTATCTGGATTCGAATCCCAAGTCGAGTCTTATAGGATTCACATCTGCCCAACCCTAGAAGCAACAGAAGATCTTCCCGTCCAGCAAATGGTTTCGATATTTTGACTTCCCGCCACTTTCAAGGAGCTGAATCACGCTTGGGTCATGACTCGCACATATTCTTCTGAGGACACGTAAGATAGAAATGTAACAGATTTGATTGAACTATGTTTCAGAAATTTCCACATTGCGCTCTTCTTTAAGTTTAAAGTAAAAGTGGACTTCATTTCTTTGAACCAATGGGTAATCAGTAATGATGGATGAAGGAATGCATAGAAAAGTAAAACGTTTAGAACAACGGAAAGAAGAGAGAGAGAGAGAAAGTACGAAAAAGAGAGATATAGAGAGAGGGAGAGCGAGAACTGTTGTTAAGGTCAGACCAATCATCATCATCAACATCATCATCATCATCATTATCATTATCACCCCCATCTTCTTAATCTTTATCTCATCATCATCTTTATCATCATCATCATCATCATCATCATCATCTTTACCATCATCAGCAGCTTCGTCTTGATTCCTGTTCAGGTATCTCAAGTACATAGACATCTACAATTCTCTACTGAAGTGCTATGACAACATGGTACACCCACAGAAGAGAGATTTAATCAGTGAGTTCATGGGTGGCAAGGTTATAATCGAAAACATAGGGCTTGGGTCCCATATAAAACAAGAACCGCCATATAAAGTATGGCTGGATGCATGAAAAGAGTTTACTAATTATGGAGCAATATTTAATATCGAGGTCCATCTAATAATGAAAAACAGAACAATAGTATAAGTCTGTGTATGTGAAAGTCATACATAATAACAAGGTCTACTTAATAAATGAGTACTTAATATTGACGTTCTACTGTATATATTTCCAAGAACCCCGATTGAAACATGTGCCTTGGTACAAGGAAAAACTACAGTTACTTAATTTTGAGTTATACGTAATATCGAGGTCCACCTGAATAATGAAATATAGAATAATAATGAGTCCGTGCATGTGAAATTCATACTTAATAACAAAGTATACTTACTAAATGAGTATTTAATATCGAGATTCTTCTGCACTGCATGTACTTCCTGTCTAAAGTAAAGCTTTGAAGCTTACTGTACTGTAAGGAATGCTAATTGTAGGGTCGTGACTTTTCCCCTCCCACTATTCCGTATGCGCAGACAGCAGGAATCCTAAGGCAAGGGACTTGTGGCCGTATGCATAATAGACATTGAAGAACCGAAATCACCATAGTCCAGTGGAAAAAAAAATATACATGTCTATCGATTCATAAATAAACCCGGATTTAGAAGACCTGTGTCAGCCAATGAAAACACATTTTCCGAATTCCAGCAGCCAATCGCGTACGTTCATAACTGGCACTTCCATCTTGATTATCTTACGGAAGGTCTTTTTTTTTTCGGCTTCCTGTTTTATTTATAAATGATTTGTCTAATGGTCAATTTCCTAGACTTGTTTTTGTTGTTGTTGTTGTTGTTGTCGTTGTTGTTGTTGTTGTTGTTGTTGTTGTTGTTGTTGTTGTTGTTGTTGTTTTTCGTCTTCTTCTTCTTCGTTTTCATCTTCCTCTTCTTCTTCTTCGTTTTCTTCTTCTTCTTCTTCTTCTTCTTCTTCTTCTTCTTCTTCTTCTTCTTCTTGCTGTTAGCGGAGCTGACGAAAGAACTGATGCCAGCTGCCAGATTTCTTGATAGGTAACATTTTCATTTTGATTGTCTCACCTCCTTTCATACTCTCATATCTCCTGATATAACTGTAAGTGCACTGCACACCCACTTCGTCAGATGTGTAGACAGAGTTATGGACCGCATC
>JAWQUT010000307.1:459456-489202 GCA_033807755.1 Ellobium chinense | reverse complement strand
GCTGTCCCCAGGACAGCGCCGAGAAGCAGCGAATGGTAGAGGATATGCGGTTCAATATCCGGCAGTGGCTTTTGGAGTGCCGGGCTATGACAGGGGAATTCCCAGACTTCCCGGAAGAAGAGATAGGGGGTTCGGCGCTCCTTTTCGAAGAAAAGTCTCCCGATAAGGTAACGAATCTGCAGTGTGTCATCACATACATCCGTTCTATGAACTGGGCACATTAGTTGAGTGAAATATTATGATAGGCTTCAGGCATTGTCACTAATTTATATAGGATTCTTTATTTTCAATTTGTATAGGTACAACATTCGACACAGTGTACGACATTATGTAAATAAAATGTAAAATGGCATCGCAGGTAATATGCTATTACACTGAGTCTGTAGATAGTCAGTGATTACTTTTGTGTGATGTAAATTATCATAGACAATGGAAAAAAAGTACAATATTAACTGCTCCCAATTTCTATAATTTGTCATAACAAGATTAACATATGAGTTACACATACATACAGCAAATCTGGGGGCAAAATCGGTCTCGACTTTAAATACTCGTACATGGTCGATCTTACACACTCACACAACAAAAGCGCATATTTATTATTATTATGATATGATGACTTTCCGACTATTTTTATTATGTAGCGCAGGTAAATAGTTGTCGTAGATAACAAATTATGAACGAATTGTTTCTCCTCCATCTTTTAAAACATCTACCGTTGCATACACCCACACAGTAATCTTCCCTTTTTGCTGTGTAGCCATGTTGCCCTTTGACCAATCTCAGCCCGCGAACTTCCCATTTCTTTGTGCAGCTCCTTGAAGAACTCGACGACCCTGAAGACGAAAAGACAAAAGCTAAAAATGATAAGTCCAAAGACAAGGGGAAAGAGAAACAGAAAGAGAAATCGAAAGGCAAGAAAAATGACATTCCGGAAGAGTTCACCCTGATGCCTTCGAACTTCATCGAGAATGTCCTCGTGGATGCCATAGTGGAGTACGAGAGCACCTGGAGGAACAGAGATGAGGAATACAATCCAGACCAGAAATATGATCATTTCCTCCTGCAGGAGGAGATCAGGGATGTCGTGGATGCGGCTATAAGGAAGGAGGTACATTGCTGTTGATGTTGTTGTTGTTGTTGTTGTTGCTGCTGCCGTTGCTGCTACTGCTACTACTGCTGCTGGTGCTAAATTTGGAAAATTGTTGTTGGGTGGATGGTTAGGTGAGAGGATTAGTTGGTTAGTCTCGGTTGTTTGGTTGGTTGGTTGGTTGGCTGGCTAGCTGGCTGGCTTTATTGCTTTAGCAGTTAATCTTCTGATTTGGGGCTTGGCAACTATCTGAATAATAAATGAGAAGTTTCTACTATGGTGACTATGATCTCACTATTTATTTCACTGTCATTTCGTTGCTTTGATCTTACTTAACAATGCACTCGACCCCACTTACTTGCTATCAGTTTCTCGCGCTTCTCTTTGAATTGCAGAGAAAAAAAGCAAACAAACAACGAGCTTATCCCACCATTCTTTGAACTGCAACATTTTACAGAAAACAAACAAACAAGCAACAGAAACAACAAAAAATTGACAGCAAAAGGCCCTTGTGACTATGCTCTGCTTGACCACAAAATGTCTCATACTTTAAAACAGTTATCCAAAACAGGCCTGTGTTTGTTTTATCTCTGCAATTTGACGAAAGAGCAAGCCATACTTCCTTAGCAAGAGAAGTATCAGTCTCTAGGCAAGTAAATATGTCTGCAACTATTGCGGGGACAATAGACAAAAAATAATAATTCGTTAACGCAGCCCAGACTGACTTTTTTCACAGGTTGATGAGCTAATGAGGGAAGAGCTAACTCAAATGCTCTGGGCTATTGACCGGACGAAGATCGTCACAAAGAAGAAATCAAAGCAGAAGGTCAAGAAACAGAAAAAGCCCAAAGACAAGAAGAAGAGGCTGAAGGACCTGACACCAGGCATTCCTTTGGAAGAACTCTTTGCCGAGCTGGTCCTGAAGGGCGTCATCAGGAAGGTGCCGAAGGTGTCTCTCAAAGACTACATTGGCGAGGTGAATTTCATGAGCGAGGACGACAATCCGAAAATGGAGTGTTTGCCAGATCTGGGAGACGTGCGGAAGATGGTAAGTTGCTTTGAAGTGTACCTGATAGTTGAGCACGATTTGCTTTTTCTCATCATTTAATGGACGAGCCCTCCTTTTGTAAGCTTTTGGTAGGCGACTTTAGAAAGAATTTTTTTTTTTCGATTCATAATGCAATGCTCTTGATAATTGAATGTCGTTTCACGGAGGATATAAAATTAAGATTACACGGTATTTCTCTCTCTCCAAATTGAACTGTGATTCTCTGCAAGTGTGTGAGTGAACTTTTCAAAAACACTAGGCTGAATTTGTCCAATATAATTAGCAAAAGTGGGTTTTTGCGAAAATTTTATGAAAGGTCAGTTTTTTTGCTCTACAATATAGTTGTCACCAAATGTAATGTTTGTTGTACTTTTCCTGTTCCCTTTGGTCATAAAGTAGCGTTTTCAGGAAGTTTTATTATGAATCAGCGTTTTTGTTGCCCTGAGAAAGAAGCATTCGCACAAGAATACTGTCCAGATATGTCACAGTTCTAGATATGTCACAGTTCTAGAATTTATTGATTGCTAGAGTTTCTCACTATCTCTTATCTATACACAGATTTTCGACTTTGTCATCCTTTCAATGAGTAACCCCGCCGTTCACGAGCTTGTTCCGTTTGATAAATCCCTCATGATTGTTGGGCCTAAAGGATCGGGCAAGAAAATGTTGGTCCACGCAATCTGTACCGAGCTGGGCGCCTATCTCTTCGACTTAAGTGCCGAGAACATCTCGGGTAATTATCTCGGTCCTCCTGGACAACAGAGGCTAATGCATCTTGTCATGAAGGTGAGTCCAATTTTAGACTAGCTTTAGAAACAACACATGTACAAGAAGTTTTGAAGGGGGAACCGCAGACACCTGCCACTGTGGATACGCCCCTCAAACTGTAGAACATATACTACAGTCATGTCCACAATACATACACATCCGGATACCCTCTGCCACACTAAAAGAGAAACTCTAAGGGGTCAGCAGAGGACCTAGGCCATATAACATCCTTCATAGAGGCCTGTCACCTGTTGATCTGATCGAAGAAGACGAAGAAGAAGAAGAAGAAGAAGAAGAAGCAGAAGCAGAAGAAGAAGAAGACAAGCTTTAGTAGTTTCAAAACCATAGTTAGGACCACAGCGCGTCTACCTCTTCGACTTGAATGCTGAGAACCTCTTGGACAAATACCCAGGCGCTCCTGGACAAAAGAGGTTAATGCATCTTGTCATGAAGGTGAGTGCAAAGTTAGACTAGCTTTAGTAATTTCATAGCCATAACTGGGACCATAGCGCGTCTAGCTCTTTGACCTGAGTGCTGAGAATCACTTGGGTAAATACCAAAGCGCCCCTCGACATCAAAGGTTAATGCAATGTTTGAGTAGCTTCAGAAACTATACATATACAAGAAGTTTTAAGTGATAACTGCAAACATCTGCCACTGTGGATGCTCCCATCAAAATGCAGAACATATCCTACAGTCACGTCTTCAGCATACACATGTCAGAACTTACACCCATATAAACATCCTCAACCACACTCAGACAGAAACTCTATGGGTCTGCGAGAACACGGCCACATCACAAGAATCATAAAGGCATGTGACCTGCTGACCTGATGGACATTAGCCGGAAGAACAAAGTGGAAGAAGAAGAAGAAGAAGAAAAAGAAGAGGAAGAAGAAGAAGGAAAAAGAAGAAGATTAGCTTTAGGAGTGTCATAACCATAGGTAGTACCAAAATCTATCTCTTCGAGCTGAATGCCGAGAACCTCTTGGGTAAATATCTAGGCGCCTCGGAAAACACAGGTTCAAGCATCTTGTCGTAAAGGTATGTGCAAAGTTGGTATTTTCCAGTGGCATCGCCTTAAATGACACTGGCATCTTCACACTTGTCCACTGTTTGATTTGATCAGACCAACAACAGCAAACTCTGTATTTTGGTCCTGATACTGGTTAGTAAAACAATACAATCGACCCCATGTAAACGCAACTCCTCAGGAACATAGGACAAGTTACGATTAATAGGAGTTGCAATTATCCAGTGAATAATATTTTGTTATATGGAAAATATTGCGGTGAAGATGAAATTGCGATTATTGAGATTGCGATGAAGCGGAGTCGATTGTACCTTTTTATTGACAGGTTGGAAAACTTCTGGAACCTTCCATCATCTATATCGGCAACTGTGACCTGATGTTTACCAAGAAGTTGCCCCGGGATGCCCCCTACAGCCCAGGGAGAATGAAAGGGGATCTCGTCAAAGCCATGAGGACTATCGGGCCGGAAGACCGTATTATGCTCATTGGTAGTGTTCTCTGGCTAACTCTACTTTACAATTATCGTCGTCTATACGTTGCCCACGTTGAAAACATGTTGTTGTTGTTGTTTCAATGTTGTTGTTGTTGTTGGTGGTGGTGGTGGTGCTGCTGCTGCCGCTGCTGCTGCTGCTGCCACTTCCGCCGCCGCTGCTGTTGCTGCTGCTGTTCATGATGATGATAATGTCCCATGGAACCGTGGACAAATCGTGACAAACTTTCCCAGTTTGCTAGCTTCCGGTAAAGACGGACACCTCTGACAGAACTTACTGCACACGGAGCGCGATTAAGTAGAGAGCTTGGAGGTTCAATTTCGTATCTCTCACGGCCCATTATCCGTAACGTCCCCAAAAGATTCGAGGTTGAAAATAAAAGCATTTGACATCTGCGTCATGGGCTCAGTTTCAGACCAGTCCAGTGCGTAACGTTGGGTCGATATCAAGTTATGAAGCACGAATAAGCTGTATAAAACCTTCTTCGACATACATGGTCTATGTATGTTAGGTCTTCTTTGATGTCATGTTGAGTATGAAGGGGCCGTCTCTCGAACAACGGACTCCGCTCATTGGCTGTATCGCCCATATTATCACTCTCGAGATGACTTCAATTCGTAATCAGAGAAGACCAAATAAACGTAGCCCAGTATTCCGCTATCCAGCGTCAGGCCATATTTTTCCCTCGCTTGAAAGAATGTAAGACTGTATTATGAGAGCCGAAAATCGGCAATTTTCGACAGCGGACTGGTGCAGTGCAATGCATAAAAGAATGCAAAACACATTACAATATAGCGCCGCTATTTGTGCATCCCTATGTAGACTATCCGGAACTTGCACATTAACGATGGGATCTCTTACCATCATAAGAATTACATTAACTCTGCATGTTGCACACTACTAAGGGCGCATTCAGCAGCAATGCACTATTGTAATTCTTACGATGTTCAGAGATCCCATTGTTAATGCGCAAGCTCTCAGTTAAGAGAAAGTGACAAGAGAACTTCCGGAGGTAACTTTTTTTATTACCTCAAATATCATGCGAGTTATTCAATTCTCTGTCTGCTTATCTGCCGCCTCCTCCCCCCTCTACCCCACCACCCTTTTTTTTTAATCTCAAAAACCAGTTCCAAAATGTAGATCTGACCTCAATCCACCTGACTTGCAGGCACATCCAGGAAACCGTATATGGCCTCGCAGAAACCACTGATGAAGATGTACGAAAGGATCGTGTTCATCTCTCCTCCAACATACCCAAGTCGCTACAAGCTCTGGGAGACAATGATCAGAGAACATCTGGCCATTATAACAGATCACCTTCACATCAGCACACTGGCAAAGGTGATCTTTGTAAACAAGGTGCTGCTGACCATAGAACAAAAATATCCATAGAAAGAACAAAACCTCACGCTCATTCCACATTTGCTGAAGTTTTTATTTTTTTATTATCTGAGTTGTTTGTATAACTATGATCTTCCATTTATCCTCATTTTCCTAAGAAAACAATGTAGACTTTTGACTTGTTATTATATCCTACTTTCACAAACTAAACCGAATCTACTTTTTTGTTTTCTTAAAGCAGCGGGTTGAGAGCGCTCAATTTCTCATACCCTAAAAAAGAAAAAAAAATGATTTTTAGGCAAATGTGAAATGAGCGTCACGAAGAGTTATTTCCGGGTGTTTCCAGTAGACGCATCTTGAAGCTGTGACCAGAAAAATGGTTACGAGGAAAGCTTTTCGAATATACATTTCAGTTGTGGTGCAATAGTATGGCAATTTGCATTCTGTAAACTTGTTGTTAGCTGTATTCGAACACTAAGCCATGGGCGGGATTTCCCAATTTTTAGTGAGGTGCACGATTATGTGATTAATGAAATCAAGCGTAAATAAGCTTGATTACACTTATTATATTTTACAGTTCAGGCCATTCTGTCTGCAGTGTAATTCCGTTTGACACAGAAAAGTCCTGGAGAGGAAATCCAACTTGGTGACGTAACCAGACTTTTAATATTATACTTGCAGTAAAAGTAGAAATATGTAGATTTGGTGAGGGAGAGGGGGAGGGGGTTAGGAAGAAAGAAAAAAAAAACAAAGTCTGAAATTGTGGCAAGATAGAGGGGGGCTACAACATCTCTGATGAATCTATTTTCTATTCTTCAGTTATCCAGCGGCTTCATAGCAGCCGACATCATCAAAGCTGTAGAGGATGTCATGACAGACAAGCGAGTGGTCAGCCAGCGTATACGGCCACTCCGGACATCAGAGTTTGTGAGCGCCCTGAGTCTAACGGCCATGCCCCTCTTCAGAGAGGAGATAGAGACCCTGAAGCAATGGCGGCTCACTACGCCCCTGGCCAAAACGTGGCTGGAACTGAGGGAAAAGGAAGAGGCTGGCGTCAACGTCGTGGGGTTGCTGTAGTAATGATCTCCTAAGGCAAGGGACGTCCAGATCTCTATGACCAATGGAGGGTCAGACCTCTAGAGCCAAGGGGAGGCCAAACGTTAATTAACGTACTGCGTTAACTACAGTGAATATTACCAATATTTTGGAAGTATCTCGTGGTTATCGCGTTGCGTTAACTAACCTATGGATTATGCATATGGCCACAGGAGAAGTCCAGACAATGTAGGCAGACATCTCAAGGTGGAAGCCAGCTGACAGTCACTAGTAAATTAAATGTACTTAAACATGGTTAGAAAATGCTAGGACATGTAAACATACAGTACATTCAAAGACAGGTACTGTTTTGTTTTGTTTTTTTTTTATTTCGTGGTCTTTAAAGTCACTTGGAAGGAAGTGCTTTGAAATTGTTGGCAGATCCTGACGTCGTGGCTTCATTGACCTTTCATTAAAATTGTATCAGCATCATACCATCGTATCTTCCCTTCCTCTGGGACATCAAGATGTGGCTCTGTTCAGATTTTAGTGAATGGGACCATGTGCCTTAAACAGGAAAACCACCCCCCTTCCCGCCCACCCCTTACTTTATATCACGCTCATTACTACCACCTGATTTACAGGGAAAAACAATGGTATACTGAGCCCATTTATCCCACGGAGCAAATATCAGGACTTCGAAGTAGGGCAAGCACCTTCATCGCCCCCTCCCCTCCAAGAGGGATCCCTGAGAGTCAGAGAACCCCAAGGAAGAACAATATTAATATTAAGGGTTAAGAATAAGGGTCCCAGACATTGTTTTAAAAAGTACTTGTGTGGGAGATGGCGGGAGGGGGGGGAGGGGACAAAGTATTTTAATGCTCTGCTTCGAGGCTTCTTGGCGTGTCCGGTCATGTCGTTACGCGAACATCTCCAAAACGTCACCAGCTATATTCCATTTGCGAAAGGTATTATTTGGCAGGAGAATACTGTTTATTTTTAGACGTTTTAGTCAACAGAGATGAACTGATAAAAAATCAGTTTGAATCTAGTCTGTAACTACAGAGCATTTCTTTCCACGGGCATTTATATATTAGGCCTACCTGCCACGGTATCGGTACGAGTACAAACGACGAGTAATAGTTTCGTTTAAAATGACAACTACACCAATCGAATTTTCAATCGACTTGTGAAAGAAACCGTTGGCATAATTATATATGTGTTGCCAGTGTACGTTTAAAGTATAAATATTTTAATTCTATTTATTTGTGGGAAATTGCCACCGACACTTTGTATTTTTTTTTGGTACTAAGTGATTCATGTTCTGATCTACAAAGACAGGTGATCCATGCCTAAGTTCGGCGTGGTGGAAATGTTACTAGTTTTTTTTTTCCTTTTTTCTTTTAAAATAAAAATGATCTACAAAAAGCCAGTGGCACGATTTCACACTACAACAACTGAGAGCTTGCGCATCAACAATGGGATCTCTTACCATCGTGAGAATTACATTAGTATATCGGTGCTGAATGCACTCGTTGTAGCGCTCAATCTGCAGGGTTACTGGAATTCTTACGATGGCATGAGATCCCATCGTTAATACCCTAGTCTATATTTTCTGAATAATATGCTATGGCTCTTAATCCACGAGCACATTGCTTTTAAACGCCATGACTGCTGGCCTACGAAGCGACAGAAATATGCCTGTTATTTCACAATACAACAATACATTCAGTACTCGTAAAGGCTGAGGGTGAATCGTTTTCCGAAGAGTGTTTGTCAATGCAAACAAACAACATGCTATATCAGAAATATTGTGTACCAAACTCATGGAGTGAGAAATTCAAATTCACAGGGAGATAAAAGCTGTTCTTCAGAATGTGCAGCTCCATTTTTTTGGAGCTTTTTTTTTGAGCATTCATTCATTATTGCATTGGTTAGGCTATTCAAGTTAGGGGATTATCGTTTTAGAAAACGTCATATGCTGGGTAAAGATGGGTAAAAGTCGAATCTAGATTCGAATCCATCGAGTCTTCTTACCCTGCGTTCGATCTTGAATTCGCTCCTAAAATTGGTTTCGATTCAAATACTTCAGTTCACAGGAAGTAAACAAGACAAAGGTTCGGTTTACAAGAAATTCTTATACCATATTGAAATTTGGGGCTCTGTCCAGATGTACAGATATTACCCTTTAGTTTTATTTAAAATGAAAATACATTATAAAAGACCCCATATGAAAGTTCGTGGCGACTTTCTTTTCACTCTAAGAAGTTTGAGGACTAATGCCATAAATATCCCCTTTCCCCTCGAGACTCGAATCCGAATGTTGTAGAATCCAAATCTGCCTAACCATAACACCGGCCACTTCTGATATCGCAATGCTTTGGAAACACACAACGAGGCCATGTTGATGGTGGCGGAATCCATTTGTAAAGCGTCTGTTGCTAGGTATCATGCTCATGTTAACATTACAATGCACAGTAAAGTTTACAACACTACAAACTAATTCTGAGTATTAGCGCACCGAATGTGGTAGTCTTGGTCTACCGTTGTCCAGATATCCTGTCAGTGCCATCGATGTGACTTTCTGAGGACGCTTTCCACAGTGTTACACCTACAATGCACAGGGGAGTACACGAAATCTTGACATTAGATCTCATTAGAAAGATGAAAGACACTATTTATTTATTTGTTTATTTATTTATTTATTTATTTATTTATTTATTTATTTACAGACAACCCCTTACAACCGGGAAATGAGACAAGATCTATGTTCTTACGAGTGACAGTAGACAACTCTTACGAAAAATAATAAATTTACTTACATTTATAACCTTTTACTGTGTAGACGAAATCTCTAGACCGTGTTTTAGGCATGGCATGACAATGTTTTCTCATGCGTGGGGCACTTCATTAGGAAACACACTTTGCGCTATCCTCTCAATTTAGCAAGGAAAAGAACGAGAGGTCTATCCATAATCCTTCTCGTATCAAGGTATACTGTACATAGCGAGCGTCCCGATGTAAAACAAACATTAAATGCAGCCAGTGTCTGTGGCTTCACGAAATAAATACCTTATAGACTAGGAAAATATGAACTAGGGTATATATATATAAACTTGAAGTTAGATGGCATCCATGCACTACAAAACTATGTCCTTGCAGCTGAAATTATGATCATAGCCAAAATACATAACAGATACGCAGAAATAATTAATCATCTCTGGGTGGTGACTGATAAATACTGGTGACATCTGATTTATAGTACTTTTGAAATTTTGGTCTCAGTATTGTGCTATGTTGTAGATCGAAATGCCCATATCCATGAAATTCATTAAGTTACCCATTTATCCTACAGTCAGTGGCGACATGCAATCAAAGGACTCGAATATAGGTCATTCTACAGGAAGTGTCCAGTCAGTCACTTCAGCAGCCAGCCACACTGAACGGAAGTGATGACAGTGCTTTTTCACATAGACTTGTTGTTATTAACAAAACATTCAAATTAATCAAAGTTATCCAATACTTCACAGAATGAAACATGTTTTGTTATAAATTGACTGGACATGTTCCATGGATTGGCCCTCAGGTGATTTTATTTGAACTGCTCAGAACTGAATTGAACTGAACTGAACTCACTATGATTGATTAGCCAAAATGTCAAGTCTCTATATACATGTATTTAAATTTCTTCTATTGGATACGGCCTCATATTTACTGATGCGGTGTTATAGGGAAGATTTTAGATTTTTTTTTTCAAGATATATTTAACTGGGTCACCACTTTTCATTAGGCATCTACCAGGTATGCTCACTTCGGATTTGGGCACTCACGATGGGATCTTTTGCCATCGTAAGAATTAAATTAGTGCATTGGGGCTGAATGCACTGCTAGCAGTGTTTAACGTGCAAAGGTAATGTCATTTGACCGTACCGTAGAGTATGTGGCAAAATATGCCGGGACATGGGGCGAACTCGATTTCATTCCAACCAAATGCTGTGGTTTGATTGGCTGTTAAAGATAAGTACATTCATTATCATTAATAAATCCACCTACGGTGTATATTATACATTAATCATCCGTCATCACAACTCCTCCACTACAGAACGATGCAAAACATAAAGATGAAAAAAAAAAAGCCGGTTTCACTTCTGTTAAAAAGAAATCGGACCGTCGACATCCGAATTATTATCATAATTATTATGGTACATGTTGTAATAAGTATCGTTCAATATCATTGATTTGATACTCGCATCATATGACCATTGTCGAAGTCAATCTCGTCCTATCGAATGATATATCAAACTGACCCGTTTAAATTCCACATCTAACATTTACAGTGAAGAGTATTAAAAAAAATCAGAATATTACTCCATGAAAAGCATTATAATACATAATTATAATATTCTCTGTTCGATTTTCTTCAGAGTGTAAGTAACATTATAAGTTCTATTAATAGGTCCATAATATACTCTTTATTATTCTGTATATCGTTCTGAAGACATCCAATAATTTGTTCATAATATATGCAGCAACGCACTTTTGCTTATACTATTTAGATATACAAAGAGTTATATATTTTTTTAGTCAAGATGTATCCATCATCACACTTGGCTCCATATTAAATAATTATATTTTGACATAACTTTTACATTTATTCAGAATATATGCAACACTGCACTTTTTTTAATTTCATGCGTATTTTGATATAAACAACATCATATTTTGTGGACATATCGCACTCTTTTTTAAATATGTTTTGGTTCTGTTCAACATCATAAATATTTTAGTTAAGAATTTATGGAACATCATACACACTTTTGCTCATAATATTTTGATATACGCACCATCATACGTAACTTTCATGTTCTAAATGGTTTGCACATCATTTTGACAAACTGCATAGCACTTGTCATTTAGTGAAGCATAATTATTTTTTTATTGTACTGTGATAACTAGAGCGCGAATGGGAAGCGTTGAGAGATCACAATCTGAAATGAGTTTGTACATTACTGCATTCGCTTAGTGGCGTACGGGTACTAAAATGTCATCATGGATAATGGTACTTAATAAACATGATATTTATTACACTCTACTGTGCGTTGCTTGACTCATCCATAAACGCCAGGGTCGTGATGTGTTCAAATACAAGGTCTTATGCCATGGATGAGAATAGAAGTTTCTCTCACTGTGTATGTATTTCTCTTCTTTCTTTCTCTTCTTTCTTTCTTTCTTTCTTTCTCCCCCCCCNCCACCCACTCTCTCTCCCCCTTTCCTCTGTCTCTCTCATAGTTAAGCATTTGTCATCATATTAAACATTCATATCGTCACTCCCTTTCTAGATCTGCATGAGTCAGTTTTTGAGTTATTGAGAATGAGAAACACAGTGCTATCGCCCTGTCGCTCACTGCAAAACAGTGCAGCACATTTGGTTTGGCTTGTAAAATTGAGATCAATAACAAGTCAAAATTCTACATTGTTTTAAATAGGAAAAAGTAGGTAAATGGAATATCATAGTGATATAAACAATTCAAATCATCCACACACAAAAAAAAAGAGAAAGGTGACTTAGGCAAATGTGGAATGAGCGTAACGATATTTTATTCTTGCGCGTAATTCACACACGGCAGTTCAGCGATTCCTTCTTGGTTGTCGTGAAATATATACTAGGAAATACTGTTTATACAATACCCAATTCTTGTTTAAGCACTCTAAGAGTAAAAAGTAGTATTGAAAGGCGATTATGAAACAAGAAAGGCTGAACTTTTCATTCAAATCCAACCAAAGTGCGATTTGCTAAGCTTGTCTCAAGAACAAAGCTTTTTTAGCATTAGACCTGTACTTGTAGTGTACAACACGCAGAATCGATGTCAACGTAGAGGTCACGTAATAAAATGGCAGTTCGTAGAAGAAAGCTCACTGAAATCAGATAATTTATGAAAGATAGTGGAACTTGATATTAATAGTCCCTTGTTGTTAAGTATGAAATTCACATGCACTGATTTATTAATATTCTAATTATTAGTGTCCGGGTAGACCTCAATAATTATTAAGTATATCTCAGTAATAAGTATACTTTATCCGTGCTCCAAGGCATACTTAGCGGAGGGAGGGGGGGAGGGAGCCGTTACATCAAGGCTCTGCTGTAGAGCAGCATGGTGCTAACTTACAAACTGCAGGTCAAATGCGTAGCCATGTAGTACATCATTCTGTATGTTACTGGTTGTTGTTGTTGTGTCTGGTAAATTGTGATACTGTATTTTAATCGAGGTATACGCCACCCCCTCATACCCCACTTTTCGTTTTATCATGGATCAGAAGGTAGAAGAATATGAGTTAAAACACCCTCACTATTAGTTTATAAGCAAGCTGAAGATTTGTTTTCACTGATACTGTTGATCTTATTTTCGATGTGATTTTGTTACCGTTTAGCAGTGTATTTTCCAGTTTCTTTTCAGTATTGCGTGAAATCGGCTTTTCTAGAATTTTCCATGTGATTGGTCTGAGTATTTCACCAATTTTTTTTGTTTGTTGTCTGCCGTCATGTTAACCTTCTTATTTGTTAACTTTTTTTCGAAACAGTGGAACTCGTGTTCACGTAAAGACCCCCCTCCCCCCCGATCCCCGACCCCTATTTAGGCATTGTTTACTCTACAGCGTTGTTAAATTTTACAATCATTTCCTAACAAGTCTCAGTCATAGATAAAAGGTCCAGAGCTTTTGTTTTGATTTTATAAGATGTTTTTAGAACGTTTTTTCTTTATGGTTTTTCTTAACAAGCATTGTTAACACGTTTCCTTAGATAAAGGTGGTCTAATTAGGTATTTTCAGCTCCATCACGTGACCTAGGAAATCTTGCTCACACGTTGGTTTGTTTACATGCTCTGCTCATGTATGATTACTCATTATTTATCAAAATAGCCTAGCAATCCCTAGATCACGTGGTGTAACTGACCCATCTGAAAATACCTCATTCTGTGCACAATGACTTGAAATTTGAATTACTGAATATGTATAGAATTTTGCAAGAAGTTTTTATTAGGTTTATTGTTCTAAGACTTGAGCTTAGAAGAATCAGCTCTGAGTCCGTTCATCTTTATGGTACAGTACTTGTAAGAGTTCTTTCACATAATGAGGTGCAATTGTGCAGCTTTTCAAATTCAAAAATTCATCCCCAATTAAAATTTCACATCCTAATGTTGTAATGTGAGCTTTTTCTGTAAACGCAGAAGAAATTTCACTGCAAATTGTTGATCAATGAAGAAGGTATGATATTTGAAAGAAGACACCCTTTTCAGCAACGTGGCGGTGGCCATATTGGATAGATCTAGCTAAACTGCATAATTTATGGAAATCATGTTCAGATCATTATGTCATCTTATGCCCTCTCAGTAGAAATCAATGTTAGCAGCAAGACAGCCTTTGTAATTTTTTTTTCCTCGTTAAACCTTAACACAATTTCCTGCTTAGCACACAGCACACTCTCATTCAAGAGTCTCCCTAGTGCCTCTTTGTTCATTCATAGCACTCTGCATAACTGTATAACACAGAATTTATAGCATTCTGCATAACACAGAATTTATAGTAATAGTAACACATTCACTAGCTCTATCCGACTAGTCAGTGTGTTATCGAAGTTCTACTGTATAATGTATACTACATCTTGTATTACCAAGTCTGTTTCATTTGCAGTTACTGAACACTGGTCCAAATGTTTCTTCTTTTTTTGCGAATTATGATGGTTTTACTGTAACTGAGGTTGAAAGGTCATAGTAAGCTATTTGCTGTAAAACAACATTATCAAAGGACACAACCACAGAGACAATAACACGATTAAGAAGTAACATTAGACAAATCTATAACACCACCAACAACAACAACAACCAACCAGTTGCTACAGCAACTAAAAAAGTGTGTCATCAGAAAAGAACAACAACAACAACCACAACCATTCTGAGACAGCCAAGATCAGGAAAACATATAGCAGCAGCAGCAGCAGCAGCAGCAGCAGCAGCAGTCAGACAACAAAGTTACACCAACGGCTAAAGTAACTACTGTAAAATATAGAGAAAAAAACAACTTTTCAACACCAACCATATAGCTTGTGATAGAAAATTGCATTTTTATTGATATTATTATTATTATTCAAAATGTAAGAAATTTCTGTGTGATAGGTGAAAGTTAAAGAGTCAACAACCATCAATGAACTATACATACTACATACAACATTACTGCGCAATGCTCAACCCCATACATTACATGAACAAGAACCATACGATTGCTACAGAAACACACCATACAAATTGATCGAAGCATAACGACTAATGCAGCATGGCGAAGCTAAGAAGGTGGGGTCGGGTGCGAACACCGGTAGTGATAGACAACCTGAGGAATAAAAAAAAAGGGGGGGCTGGGGGGGTGGTGTC
This sequence comes from Ellobium chinense, assembly GCA_033807755.1. Taxonomy (NCBI): domain Eukaryota; kingdom Metazoa; phylum Mollusca; class Gastropoda; order Ellobiida; family Ellobiidae; genus Ellobium; species Ellobium chinense. The sequence goes on along the minus strand of JAWQUT010000307.1, from coordinate 473,973 downwards.
TAGCAACACATCAGATCCTAGGTTTGCAATTGATCGTTTTTAAAATGGGAAAACCGGATGTGATATGGGTATAACTTTACATCTAACCAAATGCTAGACTTAGACAATAATAATATGTGCGTTGATAATCGTTGGCATACGATTACATACGTACACAAAACTGCAAACATAGGATTTCTAATTTTCGCTTGATCTAACAAACCCACAGCAGAGTTGACTTGTACCAGAATTTCAATAATAAATATATGAAGGAAAAAGACAAATGGGGAAGGAAAGAATCATCATTCAGTAAACGAACTTCACAACAGCCATCTGTTTTCTTTCATTTCCATTCTGCCACCTACTCTCTCTTCCCTATCATAAGAGGGGAAAAAAGCCTATACTTGCAATTTCTTTATCGCTGAAATTACAAACCTAGTTTGTTTTCCCAATGCCCCAATCTTGGTGACCATCACTAGACAGTTTTTTTCCAGATCACTATGAGTGTGTGCTCCTTTCGATTAGACTCCATATTATTATTAACAGCGACCCCCCCCCCCCCNCCACACACACACACAAAGTCCAATAAAGCTCTCACCCTTGATGTTCTTCATCTAGTGAAATTAGTTTTGGTCGTTTGACGTTTTAGAAACGGGCAACCACTTTAGGATGCTTTAAAAAAAAAAAAAACCCGCCAAAATACAATCCACTAACCAACTCATTGAAAGTGTCATAAAAGGGCAACCACTCCAGGGTACTGAAAAAAAAAACCGCCAAAAAACAACTGACCGGGCAACTCATCAACAGAAGACTGGCTCTGTCACTCTACAGAAGCATACCAATCACTCGTTATTCAGATTTATAATGGGATTTTATTATGATCGTGCAAGACCAACAAACTACATGTATCACTGTCAGCCCAATGTGATGCGACTCAGTCAAACACTCAACAATCACCTTTCAGAAACACAAGCACCTCTACTTTACAATCCCTATCGTAGCAAACACAAAGTCGATATTCACTCTTCAAAATTTAACGATGGGCCATTCCACGGAGATTGCACCGCCAGTTATTTTAACAGCCCGCTATACTGAAGTGACGCCAGTGCACTGTCCCATAGAATTGCTGCTACGACACAAATTGGTCAATGGAAGCTAACCAGTACTCCTCAGGGTTAGACTTACGTTCTTTCATGTTAACTGACTGGACAACTTACATGGAACGACCCAGAAATCACTGCCTCAACCCACCCACTCCAGTCTTATCGTTTTATATAGCACGCTGAACCTTACAACAATCAAGTATCAAATACATGTACATCCAGTTGGCTTCCCCAATCACCCACAAAATCTATGCACATCACTCATATTAGTCATAATGCACACCTGCATGACAAAATACATATCAGTTAACACACTTCAATAAATAAGAACATACGTACTCATTTACACACTGACAACTCAAGCCTCAAGAAAATTTGTCTTAATTTATCAAGTCCGAATTAGACAAGCACTGTATGTGAATTTGTTGGTTTGCTTGAGTTAGATCATGACACTTCTGCCTAAAATACAAGTTGACAGTTGATGTAAATGGCAAGTTATCCTTTCTAAGAAAATGCCCAGACTGAAGACCTAGGTCTACTGAGGATGGGAAATCCAATTTCTCTGCAGCTTGGCTTGCTTAGTGGGATAACCTGATACGCCTGTCTTAAAATGTCATTTTAAATGATACTGTGCTGTTCAAATTGCTGAAAACTTACTCGAATATCAACAAAACAGTTTAAAGACCCAAACCAAGAAATTGCAATCTTTTTCTTTATCAATTACAGTTAACGATGATCTTTATATCCTCCAAAAACAATCAGATTCTTTAACATGAACGTTTTTATTTTATGAGGTATGCCTTTTTGTTGCACATGAAACTACAACGTAACTGTTTGCCGCTGTAATGTCAAGGAAAACAGGGGACAGGGAAAGATCAATTTAGATAAGCATCTCTTCACTCTTTTATCATAAAATTGCCTACACTCATAAAGAAGTCTAAGTCTATCAGTTTTTAACAGTGTTTGGAGTTCACGTTGATAGGTTCAAAGCCCAAATGCGAGTGGAAATTAACAGTCGAGTTGGTTGGCATGAGGCGTATTCGAGGACGAAGGGCGAGTCAACTCGCAGTGAAATGAAAGACATTGATTGCTTGGCTTGTCTGCAATTCTAAACACACTTCACCTGCAAGAAATAATTTAATTAAAATTTATCAACTGGCAGCCCTGGATTGGCATGTGTTTACACGGTCTCCAGCGGCCCAGGCTCGCATAATTCACCAATGTTTGTGCTGCTTTGTAGGATAAGGTAGACATGGGATGTAGCTTCAGTGACAGCTCTAGTGGGCGATGATGGTTTAAAGAGCTTCAGATTGTCTCAGATAATTAGGAGCGATACAAAAATGGGAGTCGACGCGTGAACTGGCTAACCTCCAGGAAACTGCTTCAGCGCTCTCAGTGCTGGTCTGGGGAAATGGAAATCCTCTGATTCTCATCTTGTTTTCCGTCATTAATTTAGCTATAAACCCGAGCCAGATTTCATTTTCTTTTCTAAAAAGTCTGATTAGATGTCTAGGTGTATGGAGACTGGGATGCTGCTTCAAGCAATGTTACGTTAGTACGAGTAATGGAACCAGGAACATGCTCCCTTCACAAACTCTCCCCATCTTCACCCACACAATCACTTTATATCCCCACCTCTTCTGCGACTTTGCCCCGCCCTCCAGAAAAAAAAGAAAATTCCTGTTAACATCTTACCATTGGGATGAGGTTAATCACTGTGCCTATAAGTCATAGTGCTAACAATGTCAAGAAATTTGTCAATTTTAAAATGTAATTATAGAAAATGAAAGTAATTTCACAAACAAGTTCACTTCATTTACACTCAGGCTGACCTACGCGTCTACAGCTTCCATATCTTATCTGCTGTACTCTGTAGACTATTTGGTTCATTCAATGGAATCTGTCCAGCAAATTCCCCCNCCCCCCACCCCAAAAAAAAAAAAAATTCAAGTATTATTTTGTGAAGTGATGGTCTCTGTCATTTAAGTCAAATGCTTGTAACTGCAAAAAATCTATGTAAAATGTACTAGTATCACTTCATTATATAGCTGGCTGTTAAGTGATTGAAAGGACAATCCCTGTGAAATGGCCCATGTCGTAATTTATGACACTGCATTCCAAACTTTGACAACTACTACAGCCAAGGTCTGATAGTTAATAGCTTAAAAACATACAAACCAAATAGTCAAGCAGCATTTTTACATTCTTTCCTTTTCAAATAACTTACTCTGCTACAGAACACCTGGTACATAGATCACATTAATTCCACACAAACAGCAAATTCCATTTTGTGCATAAATTCTTGAATACCAGTAATACTTTCTGACTTCAAGTACAATAATAATTATTATGGTTGCATATCTTTGTTTTGATTTCACATAAAATTGACACTTATTCATGGATGCATCATGTACCAACATACATGTATAACAATTAAAAGGGGGTGAAGGGGAGTGTCAAAATTGGGAGTACATCAATTTTACAATCAAATTTCAAGATAACAGCAACACTCATGAATTTTCAATACTGTTGGCATCCTCTTTCCTTGCTTTTTGACTTGAAATCAAAATCCTAGAATGATATTATGCCACCACAATACAGTATTTCAGACAAAACAATGAATCTTTCACGATGATGTTGTATAAATGTCACAAATGAATCAATAGCAGTTTTCCATTATGTGTTCACAAAAATAATCACCTAGTCTAGGCTGAGAGAATTTTGAAGTGACTCACAATATGCATATATGATATCTGAATGAACTGTTTTTATATATGTATCCAAATTGAAAACTGTTAGGCAATACTGAGAAACCAGACACAGAACATGAAAATGTTTGAAGTACAGCCACAGTGCAAATTTTGCCCCCTCAATGAAGATAAAACCATAACAAAAGGATAGCTTTTAAACACACAAGCATACAACTGATCACAATGGCTTCATTTTCTTCTGAGAAGAATAGTGTTTTTATGTCTTTTTTTTTTTTAAAATCCCAGTCAGTCAACACATATCCCAGCAACTTTCTCACGGTACAACAGCCGCCCCCAGCCTCTGTCCATACAATGTATATGGGGAATAGTAAGGTCCAACAGGAGGGAAGGACTGAGGAGTTGGGGGCGTGGCTCCTACACCGGACAACGGAGATTTGTAAGGGTGATATCTGCTAGCTCCTAACAAACTGCTCACGGGACTCAGGCTGGTGGGATATGATCTTCTGAGAGAGTTTGGGCTTAGAGGCGCTGACAGATGGGGGTATGCTGCCAGGGCTGATGGAAGCCCTAAGCCAGCATAAGATGCTGCCAGCGTTGAAACGTCCATGCTGGAAGTATGAGTCCTCAGATGCTGCAACAGCTCCTCTGAGGAAGTGAAGCGTTTGCCGCAGTAGTCGTTGCCTGAAACCCAATTGCATACATAAGGAAGTCCTTGATGTGCTGCGGCCAGCGCGCTGTGTGGGTAGAGTGAATGTAAAGAGGAAAGAGCACTCATGGAGCTGGAGAGGGACGCGGCTGAGGAGAGGGAGGGGAGGAGCATTGAAGATGCCCCTGCACCTGGGAGACCCAGCGTGGACAAGCTGGTCAAGGACTTCTCATGGGCACACTGAGCACAGCCTGGGGCGTTGCAAGTGGATGATAAATGGGAATTCTGCAGAGTCAGCTGACAGTTTGTACAATAAGGATCCCTGCATACAGGTACTAATGTGGTAGCTCCTGATGGAGTTCTCACTCGGGCATATGTCACAAAAGGGGATAGAGCAGCAGGTGCTCCAGCTGCTGCAGCTTTCAGGGCTGAAGACTGTGCAGCAGCAGCTGCAGCAGAGGCTGCAGCTGAATAGCTGCTGAGACTGGAATGAGCCGCCAGGGCACTGTGGTAGCTCGAGCTGCCCGGATCAAGTCCGTGACCCAGCAGTGCCAGAGGGCTTGGGTAGCCACCGAGATGGGCAGCAGTGGGCAGTCCGCCCAGCATGGAGGGATGCGTAGCTGAGGGTTTGACAGCACTGCTGATGGAAACAGGGGACTGCATTACAGAGGATGAATGGGAGCTGGATGGTTTGGAATAGGATGGTGAAGATGTGCTAGGATGGGAGGATGATGACCCTGAAGAGGCAGGCGAATCACGGGGCCGGTGGTGAGAGTGGTGGTCTCTGCTGCTGCTGCTGCTGCTACTACTATGGTGGTGATCTCCACCACTGCCTTCACTCTTGCCATTGCTACTCCTAGAGGTGGATCTCTGGGCACTGCTACTGTGGCCACCTGCTGACACAGGTCTCGACAAAGAGGATGATGAAACACTAGCACCAATGGGACCCGCTGGGGAAGTGGATGGCTTGGGTTCTGCACTGGACGTCCTTGTGGACTTCTCACTAGCTGAACTGGATATTGGCACCAAAGGGGGAATCTCCTTAGGAGGAAAAGTCCTGAAACCAGGCTTAGAGTCTCTGCCAGAGTCTTTCATGCCATGGGAACTTGGCCGTTTGGAGGATGACTCCGAGTCTGAGGATTTGTCGGATTTTTCGTTGTCTTTTTTCTCCAAAGGAGGAATAATGGGCTTGGAAGGAGAGGTGTCTTTTCCAATGGCACTGCAGGTCTGGGCTAGGAGAGCGAGGGGACTCTTCTTGGCATCCAGCTGTGAAAGACAAACGGAAAACTTGAAACACACCAAACTTACTAAAAGACTAACAATGTCCTAAACTCCTTGAGAACATGAGAAAAAAAAACAGTTTGATTAAAACGTACTTTTTGTTAAATGGATGATTGTGTAGTTAAGAGAAAGTTTTGATAATCTGGACTGCCATAAATTGGAGCAGACTGTTCTGGATTCTACATGAAATGCATTCGACATCCTGTAAAAGATATGCTATCTTCAAGGAAAATGCCAAGCAAGAGAATGACAGAATAGGCCTACTGATTCCCATTTGCCCAAAGCGTTATACTTTTAAAAATTTACATACAATTTACAATGGAGCAGTCTGAAGAGTAAAAAGTGAACAAACTGTGTAAATGATCATGGAAACAAACTAGAGGAATGAGGTCTGAAAAACATCATCATAACAACCAAGGAAAATACTGGAGTTTTGTTCCTGGGAATATCTCTATATTTGTTCCTGGGAACATCCCTATTTTTGTTCCTGGGAACATCTCTATTTTTGTTCCTGGGAATATCTCTATTTTTCATTATTTCAACCTCTCTCTCCACTGATATGTCTAATCATAACATTTTTTATTCTAAAACATGATGTGTAAACTTGACACTAATGAAACACACTGAGTATTACGTTTAGGGATAGTCTTATTCCTTTTCCTTATAACTGAGACTATGTTATAAATTCTTAAAGACATTCAGAAGAGTTATCTTTGAATATCGTTCATAATGGGGGTGAAAATATGTTAATGATACTGATAGTATCGGAGCCAAAAAGGCAGTATATTACAGACAATATCGACAACCGTAATAAAGATGGTAAGGAGTGTTAACCTATAGCCCTGTAGCCCTTACATATCTGCAGGATTTTAAAGGATAACAAGTATTATATCTAAGTCTGAAATGACTGATAAAAGGATTGTAATGTAAACGAAATTCTAAGCAAGTTTGATGAGCCTGTGCCATCAAGAACCACTTTTTCAAGGCATTTACCATTTCATTTATTATCTTTGTCTGAAACTCGAAGACAGTTTGAAGTCAATAGAGCAGCTAATAGGATATCATTTAAATGGATCAATTTGACGGAGCTCGATAGACCAGCTTCAACAATAATTCTCATGAAGTGATGAATGGTCCGTTTAACGGATTTAAGAAAGAAAAAAAAGACCAGGCGAGAGAGAGGACTTGTTTTCTTGTTTGTAAACGGAAATTCGGGGCCAATTGGTCAACGCTAGGCTGGCAAGCACCACATGGCAGAACATACTGGCTCCTGGGCGAGACAGAAAGTCAATACACAGAGATGAGATGCATGCAAGAGTGATCGATACCTCAACTGGCCCTGGGTCTGAAAGCGGGGGTTGCTCAGATGGGTTTTACGCCCGACCAGAACTGAAGTGCGGTAGGGGAAGAAACGAGTTTCACAGAATTATTCGGACAGCTTTCCCTTTTAATTCTTCGTTCTGATTCATTTACACGGAGGATTGGCAAAATGTGTGGGTGGGTCGTGTTGAATGGTTGTGTCAGTTGTAGGGTTATATAGACTTCCTCGTGTACCGGACACAAAATCCATGGAATTTGGACGGTTTTATTCACTAGTCTAATATGTTCTGTGTTTTCAACCTTTTGGATTTACCTTCAACATTTTCTTTCTTTAAATTATAAATTCGCAAGGTCTTGAGTCTTGATGTTGAAAGCTGATGATTTTGCTAGTGGTCAACTGGTCGTTTCACATAGCTTGTAAGAAAGAAATTAAGTCTCCAAACACTGGAATAAGATCTAATAGACCAGATCAGGTGGCAAAATTAACGAAATACATGTCCTGTACAAAAGCCTACATTTAAAATGACAGAGACCATTTTGTGCCCTCGACACTCGTGTCGTTTTATGCCAGTTCATCGAGCTTTAGGTTGAAAAAAAAATACACAAGCAAATTATAAATTATATACAATAAGTAACTGCACATTACTTTAAGTTAAATCCACGTCCCCCAAATAACATTGCTGGTCTTGTATTGGTAATCTGAAATATTTCCCTCAAGTCCAAAACCAAAAAGAAAGGCTTTTATACAGTCTACATCTTCACATCTTCGTCTTTTTTGTCCTACATTCCCCCCACCCCCCCNCCAAAAAAAAAAAATCAAAAACATTCCAAGGTCTCTTTGCTTTATCGTCACCATGAATTAAATGTAGAGTCCCATACTTAAATGAATTAGCGATGATTCTTACAGAGATCTGAATCATGTTACTGTATTTGTAAAGACCGAATTCAAAAACCTTCCAGGCAGCAAAACATGAACATCCGACAAGGCTATCCCCGATCGATGAATCCGGCCACAGCAGACGGATGATCAGCGCGTCGCAGACGACTCGACAGACCATCGGTGGGAATGAGGGCTTTACTCGCTATCGCAGCTTACCGAGCATACTGTCGAGGGGTGAAAACCGGCCTTTGCGGTTCCGGGTGCGATTTGACAAAAGAGGCAAAGATCTCCATTTAAAAACAAAAACAAAAAATATGTAGGGACATAGATTAGTAATTATCAAACGTAACAAAAACTAAATTTTATACAAATTACTGTTTCATTCTCCACACTTTTTATTTACCACTGAACTCCACAAGACAAAAGTGTTAAGTGAACTCCGAACTTACAAGACAGAAGATAAAAGAAGGACATGGGAGACAGAAATTGTGAAATAAAGGAAAAAGAAGAGAAGAACAAACGTACCGTGGTGGGTAGAGGCTGAAGATAATCCGGGTGCAAGTACTGGCTGACACCTGTGGTCAGCATGGTAAGACCTGAAGACGTCGATGTCATAGCTCCTGACGATGGAAAGTATAGATACGCCAAGGCAAAGCCGAACTGAATGAAGTTATCCTTTGAATTCCACTGTTAGGTTTCCATTGGGACCTTCAACACTGGTCTAAACAGCGGCACTTGTCATCAACCAGACTAGACTAGTATTGACTAAGTCAAAAAAGTTTTAATAAGTATCCTGTGAAGTGGTTCTGTGACAAGCACGATGAAAATATGCTTCTATAAAATCCACTGAAATCAAGTAAAGCACAGACAAAAAGCCTGAAGTCCGGTTAGAAGAAATGGATTTCCAATGGCACGGAACACGGATTACAAGTCCAAGGGAACTCCTACGGTCCAAAGTTGCCGTACAACTAACTGAAGATGCTGCCGTCCACGGCGTTTTGTGTGTTCCTTTCACGTTCCACGAGTTGCGAGAGGTGATGACTGCTGTACGCAATGAACAACCTCTCGCGGCAACTGTCAATCACGCGCTGCGCCCTCGCTCACCGCTGAGCAAAGCTGTAGTGAATAAAGCCACCCTGGTCGACAACATGCATAACACAAGCCGACAACACAATAGGATTTCGGTGGGACGAGAGGGGTAGGGAAAAAAATGCGTTCCCCAAGCCCAACCAATGAAATGGCAAATAAGGCGAATCCGCTCGCGGCGATTGGTTGGTCGTTGCTCTCGTGACGTTTCAAGGGTAATAAATACGGGGCGCCTTGACTGACGTTTGCCGTGTGGCGGTTCGGCCAATGAGAAGGCGACAAGGTAATTATCTGGCAGTCATCCAACCGTCACCTCTCGCCCTGGCAATCAATCACCCGGCCGGCGTGGATGTCAATCAAACGTGATTTATACCACGCGGCGCTGCTAATGTATACTTTGTGAAGAGGCAAATAAAGGACAAGAAGAATGAGCGAGCGGAGAGCGTGCACGCCTGAGAAAAGACTGTTTTGCGACATGATTTAGGTTTGTTGATGGTGCAATATTTTTGTCTCCTGTTCAAGGAACTGGTTTACAAGATAGGAAAGAAAGGGACAAGGCTAATAAATCCTAATCCAGTGCTCATTTTTTCCCCTTTTCACTCGATGTAATATGAGAATGAGCAAAAGTGCTCTTGACATTTTCTTCTCATGTAGTTGGCGTGTCCTAGCTGACCTCATGGTGTTCTACACATGATTGCTGTGCAGCGATATTTCGAGGCATGAATTATTCAGTTCAGACATTTAGAAATTTGCCTGTTTGTTTCTTAAATGGTGTTGTTAACGACGGAATGGGTCAGGGAAGGGGTTTGCGTGTCGTGCATTGCCTACACCCTAGCGTTGGTAGTTCGCAGCTTGGGAGCCAGACAACACCTTAGTGCGCGGCTTGCACACAGGTTAGACAGGTAGACGAGGCATACCTGCGGTGCGTGGCCATTTCGGTATGTCGAGTTCTTGCTAATAGCCTCAGTGCTGAGATCAAAAGCCCGGTAAGGCATTATTACGGAGAGGACCTTATCAGACAGCCGACACGCTGGCGCACCGCAAGCCAGGGCGTTTGAAAACAGATTGAACCGAGCCCAGTGAAGATGTGGACATCAATCTCGTGACAGCCCATACAATCTGGGCCCGAGATCAAAGCGAGGGCTGATGATGTTTATCGTGGGCAATAAATACGGAGCGAAACGTGATATCTTAGGTGCGAGCTGTGGAAACGCCCCTACATCGTGAGACTTTAAATGACTAGAGGGGTGGGTTTTAGGCTCCATGGAGGGCTGGTGAAAAACTGCTGCCAAAGAGGCGGGTAATTTTATCCCTATCCGACGTCCTTTAAACGCAGTTGGCCTGTATCCTGGCCTGTGTAATGGTGTAAGGGTGAATTATGAGCTTTTAATGAATGGGCTAAATGTCTAAGGACGTGACTAATGCTCTTCAAATTGTCAAAACGACGACACATCAAACCTACCCCCTTATTTCGGTGACAAAGGGGCAGCTGTCATTGCGGACAGCTACTGTGGAGGGGCCTCTACTCGTTTATGGCTGCTATCGGCTGAAATGGGCGATACAGTGGTAAATTATCGTATCCGTTCTATTACTGCTTAGGGTAACGGACCCTTTGAAGTCGGGCCCGCGTGGAATTTGACTGAGAAATTGACAGTGGTGGCTTGTGATTGTGTGAAAAGATACAAGTAGACTTGTCACCACTGTGGGCGCAGGCCTGTGGTACATGTACTAAAACTTTCACATAAAGATTAGAGGGAGGAGGGGAGGGGGAGGAGTGATCGGAATTAATTGCGAATAATGGTGTTGAAGTAGCTAGTGGGCGAAAAGTCATTTATCAAAGTTAGTCAATAATAGTGTTGGATAGTGGGATAGTAATCCATCAAAGTAAAACTGGTCTTGTTTCCGACTTTCATGTTGGACTCAGTATGTTGTGAAAAGGAGAGCTTCTAACTAGAGCGTTTTGTCCATATTACTAGCATTGTTGCGATTACGACAGTAGTGGTGGATTTAGGCATGGCCAAATGGGTCCTGGGCTCAGGGCCCCGCGTTTCTAAGGGGCCCCGCATTGGGGGATGAGAAACATGTTTATAGAGCGAAAAAGAGAGGGATGGAACGAAACATAATTTTAGGTTCAAAATCACCGCTAATGTAGCAGATGTTGCCCGGAACATGGGTCTCTGACGATAATGTGGGGTTCTGGACAAAGTCTTGTTGCAGGGCTCCCGTTATTACGGGTATGAAAAGAACGTGTAAATTCTTTAGACGAAATTATTGATATGCTCTCACTCTCTGTCTCTGTCTTTCTCTCTCTCTCTCTCTCTCTCTCTCTATCTCTCTCTCTCTCTCTCTCTGCACTGACATGGAGCGTTGCACCTTTCTTCGACCTACTACCTAGGGCCTTGTGGATTCAAAATCCACCGCGTTGTGTCATAGTTTCAAAATCAAAATTAATTCTATTGCTTTGATTAAGCCAAAAGTGTCATTATGTGGATTGTGGATGAACGGAGTTCCCTGTATTTCTGTATTTGGAAATACATTCTTGCTGGAGTTGGCCTTGATCTGGAAGTCACCTCTTCGAATCAGACTGCTAGGATAAACAATCCCATGGACTATATTTGTCATGGAGAGAGAAAGAGAGAGCGAGAGAGAGAGAGAGAGAAAATGACTCGAAAGCGTATAAAACTGAGTAATATAGCCCTTGGTAACCAAGCTGCGGAGTAAAAAAAAAAATGTTAGTGTCAGCTGGCTTAATTTAGCCACGTGGAATTTTTTTTTTCTTTATAACCCTCTAGTGCCCACTGGTCCATATTTGGCAACCCAACATCAAGGATCCAGTATGGAGTGGTCCAAATATGGCACGGATGTTTCAGTGCCCGGAGGTCCAAATTTGACCCAAAATTTTTCACCTATTAAATATTGACATTGTTCAAAGTCTATGTTTTATGTGTATTTTGGGTGGCATTTGAAGTGTGTATGTGAATTTTCAGAATTTTCCTACCAGTATTTCTATGTCTGGGCACTAGAGGGTTAAAGCTTTTTGGGAAAGCGCAGAGCTCGAGCAGGCTAATAAAACAAATCGCCACCTGTACTATAAAACGGCCTAAATGGCCTTTCAATATCCTCATGAAATATATTTAATCCCAAGAAGTGTCAGGCCCCACACGAGTAATAATTATGAAATACGCTAGTACCGTTTGCTGCAATGTTATAGACTTAAATTGTATTAGGTCCGCCCGCATCTGACAACGCAGAGATCGGTAAGAGTTTGTGACGTAGGCTATGATTTCGCAGAGATCCGCTACGAAATGAACTCAAAGGTAGCTGAATTTAAGTCCACTGATATCCGAGCCTCTACTCACTCATTTGATAATCATCCATCTAAATAGTCTACTCATTCATCCAGCTAATCATTGCTAAGCACCATGACTGGATAAAGATCTTCGCATGACTGAATCTGAGCAATTAAAAAAAAAATGAAAACAAAAACAAAAACAAAACAAGATTAGGGGCCCAAAACCTTTTCCAGCCTGTAGACCATAAGATCTCGACATAAGATCCTACAGTCAAAGGGGTTTAATCTAAGTCATTCCTTCCTTCCTTATTATCCACATCTTCCTACTCCAAAAAAAAAAAAAATCCCTTATGTTGGATTCAAGATCTAAAGTAAAAGTCGGGTACGTGAAAATATGTCGTGGGTTAAATGACTTGGGTTCATTTCCTGCCATTGTCATGTCGTAGACGCCTTGAAGAAACATTTCATTCCCATTTTCCTCAGTCTATCCTTCTGTATAATGAATACCTCTCTAAAGGCTGTGAACACTGTTATCAGAATATAAGTGATCAGTACTGTACTTGTGAATGTCAGAAACACTACATGCTCCCTTTGGAGTTGAGACAGTCCTTGAGTGGTCTTGCCTGCTTGGGGTAATAATAGAGTGAAGCTGCGTGTTTGGCATTAGTCTGGGTACGAGACTTAGACTGTTGTTATTTGGGTATTATTATTATTATCATCATAATTATTATTATAGAGAATCCCATCTCTCTCTCTTTCTCTCTCTCTCTCTCTCTCTCTCTCTCTCAAAGAAAAAAAAAAAGAACAGTCCAATGCATGTGACTATCTTGTAACAATCCTACGATAATATGGGTCGTTTTCCTGAAATTAACTCCCTTGGACTCCAGATATAGTATTCGGGTACACTTCACGGTTTTCGCCCTACACCCACTCACTGTAACTTTACATATTAATGCTTCTCTGCTTCATAATGTGACGCAAGAAAATTCATCGCTAAGTTTTTCAGAGATACTTAGCCCTGTCACGCGAAATATGACAACCGACATCTGGCAGATAAATGCTGATCAACTCTTTGAAATGAGTATACTTGAAGGGCAATAGATGCGACCAGTCGACCACCGGCTGGCGACGGTAACTTGCGTATGGGGTAATTTGTTCTCAATCTATGTGAACATCAAAACGTTCCCGGAGTTATAGTTTAATTCGCATTCTTTTGAAAGTGGTAGAAATGTGTTTATGATAGCCTAGAGAATATTATTCACGTGTAAGCACAGGTATTTGCAGCTGATAGTGTGTTCACAGTCGGTAAGCCAAATAGCAGAAAATAGCCAGAAGGCCTTTTCGCGTAGAGGTTACAGGCCTGTAATTGTACTTTCACTTTTGGGTCGTACAACTTAGGGGGTATATTTCATCTCCCCTTTTCCCTCTTTTGGCATGCCCTGCTTCCAGTAATAAGGGCTCCAGGGGGGAAATTTTGATATCATGGGAATCTGTGTCCATTTTACTTTATTTTACCAGGCACTATTTAGCCCTGGGCTGGAACTGCCAGGTCAAGGGTGTGCTCAGGCGGAAGAGGAGGGGTTTGGCATTGACCAGTGAAATAGCAACCAAGCTCAAAATTTCAACAACCAAGCTCAAAATTTCAATGGGCTTGCTAGGATTGGGTAAGTCTTAAAATTTGGGCCATATAATGAGCTTCAATCTGGTATGTCTGGGTGAAGGCTAAAACTTTGGGTTCAGAGGGCAGCTCAAAATGTTAATATAGCCCATAGAGGAAAAAAGGGTCCAATCCTATTACAGGTCTGTAACCTAGAGTATGGTTCGAGGGTTATCGTTCTTTACATTTGGAGGAAAATAACCCATTGAGGATTTTTTGCCCTCTTTCCCCCTGTATCACAAAATCTAGCGCAATACTACTCCAACAATATCGTGATGCCCACGCTAAGAAATTTTACCTTTTGTGTTCCTGACTTTTAACGTCATTAAGTGATTTGTAATGAATCCAAAATAAGCCATGACTGTTGCAGTGTTGCCACCCTCGTATGAAAACTTTGAAGAATAGAAAAAAAAAAAAAAGAAATTCACAGGTTGTAAATGAAGCAAGCTATAAAAGCCTACCAGCTGAGGCAAGCCATTCATCGAAATGTTATCTTCGGCATTCACTCCTTATTTAGCCTTTCCACACACACTAGAAGGCGAGGTGGAGATTAACCTTTGAC
>JAWQUT010000307.1:384622-459422 GCA_033807755.1 Ellobium chinense | reverse complement strand
CATGTACACACATTTGAACTTCCGGTGAGGCCCATGGCACGCCAACAAGTCATTGAAACCGTGAAATGCCCACGTTGATAGAATTTATCCACTCCCCTCCTTCACCTTCTTCTTCATGAAAAAAATGTAAAGCAGACAACGGTTAAAACGAAGACGGTTAAAATGAAAGTACCGCTAAAACGAACGGAAGAAGCCCCCGTTTATATTCCTCTCTCTTATCCAGGCTTCCCTGTCTAATATAAACTATGTTTAAACGGAACATAAGTCTGGTCCCGCGGAGTTCGTTTTACCCGTTGTCTACTGTATTCTGTTTGTTGAGAAAGCACGCTGCTTTGACCGTGAGATGACCGGGATTTCATTCGAGTAGGAAGCAAACCTGAAACAGGAAAACCTTTGCAGCGAATTTTCACGATTCTTCATTTTTTCGAGACTTTTAGAATGAGGGTAGCAAAATCCTGTTGACACAACTGGTAGAGCTGTCAGCGTCAGCTACGGTTTGTTTAGAGGTTATGTGATAAGACTCCATTAAACACTAGTGCGTAAGGCAACCCCCTCACATTACCGTGAAAACGACCAACCCAAAGCGGAAATGAATTCCCAAATATTGAACTTTGACCATTTTTACAGAATGGAGGTGGTTTTGAGGAGGGGGTGAGGTGGAGGAGGGAGGGGGAGTTTGGAAGAAAGGGGTAAAAGAGGCTTGTCAGTTCCCATTAAAGTCCACAAAATGAATGAAATAGTATTTAGGAAAGAAGTGTGTGTTTTTGTCATATGATGTGGTTCAATCCAATATTCCTCATTTAAACTCTGTAAAACTGCAATGCTACATAGCAGAATAGCTAGAAAATAACCTTTGATGTTGACGATAAATGACTGAGAACATTTAAAAAAAAAAAGAGAGAGGAAAAACTTGTCTTAGTTTCCCTTCGATTCTAGTTCAACGCCAACAAGGTGTCAGGCGCCTAGTAGAAGGCCAAATCACTCATTTTGTGCAGTCAATTAATCCGCTGATACTGTAAATAAATTCCCCCTTTTTGGAGGGCCCTGCCAGCCAGTGTCAGGGTGTAGAAACATGTAAAATGACCCGTGATCTAACTAAAGCATCCGATTTCAAAGTTTTAAGTACAATTTGAGCCTTGTAGATATAAAAGTAAAGTATGTAGATCTATGTATTATCACGCAGTCAAAACTAGCCGAATGAAAAAGTGGGGACCAAATCAGAATTCGAGGTGACCTTTTTTGAAAAAGATTTGTGAAAAACATTGGGCGTTGATCCTCTCCCCCCTCCGCCCACTTTTTTTATATTTTTTCTTCTTCCCGTTAAAAGATCGGGCAAAAGAAGTACTTTAACCTCCATGGAGGAGATTTCCCGAAATCACAGTGATATCTGTAGAATAATACAAAATGTTAATACTGTAGGGCCAAAAGAAGAAAAAAACAATAGGTGCCAAAGACCACAACTACAATCACGTTTGAAGGGAAATAACTCATACTAATTTATTTTCGTCAGTCGACACAGTTGTCGACCCTACTTGTAAGTTTAGCGGTCGCTTTTTCAGTCAATCCTCCCTCCCTTTGTTTCTTTCCTTTTCGGAGCGGAGCGTGATTGATTTGCTCACGTAAACTACTGACTACATGTATCTTGCATTCACTAGATACTTAAGCTTTTGTCCACAGCTCATCGTTCAAAGTATTTTAACATTTGGGATCAGTTGTTAGGGTGGAGGTATTACAAGCGGAGACAAAGACAGACTGAATAAAATCATACATAAATGTGAAAAGATAATCAGTAATGATCCACCATCTTTCAATGATCTGTATGATAAAATATCCGTGAAAAATGCCAAAAATATACTTCATGATATCACTCACCCCCTATATGACGAATATATTAAATCTCAAAGAAGTAAACGTATGTTACAATCTTACGCGAGAACCGAGCGGTACAGTAAATCCTTTGTACCTTCAACGTCAAGGAAACTTGTAATAGTATATAAAGTGTTTGGGAGAATGTGAGAGTTAGTAGGTATGTGTAGGTATATATATGTATGTGTGTGTGTGTGTGTTGNGGGGGGGGGGGGGGCTCATGTGTGTGTGTGTGTATGGATAATGTGTGTGTGTGATTTGTATGTGTATGTGTGTGTGTACAGATGTGTGTGTGCGTGAGTATGTGTGCGGTGTGTATGGGTGTGTGTTATGTTTGCGTATTATGAGTCAGTATGACATTGTATGTTAGTTTTATAGTCTACCAGAGTTCACTATTGATGTATTGTTTGTTAATATAATGATATTGTGCACTTGTTCAAGACAAATTTCCGGAAGGATTAATTAAGTTTATCTTATCTTAGCTGACAGCACCTTATTTAACAGCAAATTCTTTAATGATTCCATTGAATCATTTCATCGTGAAATAATGCAACCACTCCAGGTGACATTAAACAAGGCCGAATTGATTGAATAGGTGCGAGTTGGTGTAGTACCGTCCTGCCTTTTCAGGAGAAAATGTGTACGCAGTCAATTTAGTAACAGCTTTCTTTTTTTTGCATGCCCCTTCTCTTTTCCCCTCTGCTTTCCAGACCAAAGGAGAGTTCTTTTACACTATTTACAGCCATATTGTGGGAAGAAAATGAGTTGGTGAGTAAGGAGCTGGTGTCTCAATGCACTCCGAGATCACGGGTAATCATGGATCTACAGTATTACCACAACAGCACTGTATGAGCAGTGAGAAAGTATTTGAGGCATGGATGGACACTAGGATCACACTAGTTAGAGAACGATTCAAACAGTGGGGATTTCAGGATGAAATTGCTGTGGAGTTAGAGTCCTTATAATGTATTGGAGAACTTTCAGCTTATAAGGTGAGTGGGCCCGGTCTTGACTTCTGGCAAGGACAAGGAATTTTCTAATGTAAGGTGTCTTTCAAACTTCTTCCAAAGACTGATCTTTCACAGTGAATAAGAAAAATCAATAGAGGCACACTGTCAAGATATTTTGTAACAGCTTTAGTTACTAGTCAGTTGCTCATATTCCCCCTCCAAAACAGTTACCACCAGGACCTGGTCACAAGTGAGTGAATGACCCCCCCCCCCCCCCCCNCCTCCCCCAAATGAATGTTCTCAGTAAATAAGGCCTACAATCATGCATAACTCACAAATATACTACAAATCATCACTCCCACTGGAAATGCTCAAATGTGCTCCTAGAACTTTGAACCAAACAACAGAAATTTCATAAATCATTGACACAAGGTTGTACACAGTTTACAAAGTATCAAAATTTTATTACAAAAAATGTACAACTGATACAAAATATCACTCTATATGAATGTCCAGTAACTAAAACAAATGAAATGAGTAAGTCCTCATGAGCCCTATGACGAATACAGAAGACAATGGCTAAAATGAAATCTGGGGAACCAAAGAATTATGTTCATTTAAACTGAGTGTTTATTTAGACAGATGTCTGAGAAGAGGAAATTAACGAGGTGTCTTGTTGCATTTTGTCTTGGGGATATGTTCGGTTTAACCGTTTTCCTTTTCAACCACCATCTACTGTATATCAGAAATGACTTGGCAGACACACCTCACAGATAATGGCTATGTGTCACATTACCACACACTCTGGATTTTTGTCCTGAGTTGTTGAAAAAAACGAAGCACAGTATAGAAGTATTATAAGTACTAAGGAATAAAAGAGTGTACACAGATAACAATGATATTGAAGTGAGAAAATGTTAAGGAAAACAGTTATGAAGGGATAATGAGGACTGTTTTATCTCAACATCTCTGAGATGAGAGGCAGTGAAACAGAGAAAGAGATGGGCGGCAGTCTTCCATAGAAAATAGTGCCTTAGCTTTTATTTTGCTTACATCTTCTTTAGACCCAACCATAATTACTGCACAAGTGGTTTATTTCACAAGGATAAAAGTTTCACGACTTTCATGAACTGAGCATAACTTGCAAACATTATTCACCCCAAAAAAATGGTTCTGTTCACAATTTTTCAAAGGACTGTAAACAGCGTGCAACTGACCCGATTGTGTTCCAAGGTAATATATAGGAAATACAGCCGCTTTTGGAATGCCTATATTTAACTGCTCCTTTATTGTAGGCCTGGCCTTCTAGTACATGAAAGTGGAGGACAAAGGTAAGTTTGACAGTTATCAGCAGGTCTGTAAAGTCACTCTACATTGCTCTAGACTTCAGCTCTCATACACACATGAGAAAACCATCTTGTGACACTGGCAAAAAAACACGTCCTCACAGACAGCATTTCCAATGTTTTGTGAAATTGTGATCCTCGTGGAAAGAACAAAACCCCTTCTACCGTAGTCCTGACATTCACTGCTTGACAGCTGTCCTGTAATGTTTATTTCCTTTGCTAGGATACTGGGATATAGTATATGACTAACAAAATGGAAAGACACAGCCCTCATGTATATATCAACAACAAGTGGACTTTGCTCACTGCTTTCAAGTAACCAGTCAAACACCTCTACAGTTTATTGCTAACACTGGAACTCAAACAAATTTGAAGACTAAGCAAAGTCTGACATACTTGAACTTTTTCATATCATGCCACATCCTTGAGAAGCCCAGCGCACTAGTTTTCAGCCGATACACAGCATCCAACTTGTTGCTAAATCCTTCGCACCCAGCACAAGTTTGATGACATCTTATCTGAAAACCATTTTCAGATACTTGACCAAATTATAGAAAGGCAAGAGCAGTAACCAGTGACCAGTGCCACATGAAAAGGTTAAATGTTAAACACATACAGAAATTGATGTTTTGAGTTTGCATATCGTTAATCCTCTCCTGTATTTTGACTTATTGATTCAGATATCAAAAGATCCTGCCGCAGGAAGCCTCCAATAATGTCAGGGTGCAAAATGGCACATCAGCTGGAGGTGGGTACAACACATTACACAAAGTAAAGGGTCAGTTAAGTACATGTAGTCAAGTACCTGGCTTACAAAGTACACTGAACAGTTCCATGTCTGTAGCCTTCTCCCCACTAATGATCAATGAAATCTCATCTTTGAAACTCACAAAAGCAATAACGAGAGCAATTAAGTCCTTTCACCTGCCCACATGGTTTGTTATCCAGCACTTACAGAGTTTCATTTTAAACCCTCTCCCATTTAAATATGTCAAAATATGTCCAGTCTTTGACCCTATTTCATCAACCCATCCACGCCAATAGATACGATACAAAGAGATATTGAAAAACTTCTCACCATTCAAAAGCTATAATCACATGCAAGACCTAGCATTGTTTCTGGGGCTGATAAGATACCACAATGGTGGTCAGTGAAAATGATACATTCCTACCTAGCTTGCTTGTGTGATTTTCAATAAAATTTTGAAAACTGATGACATTTTGATGATAATCAAACACTGGAAGACATTCTAAGTGAATTTTTGAGATAGGTATGGTAGCAGATATGCAGACTTGACTCCCATGTTATAAGGAAATGAGAGCTGACCATGAGATGGGGTTAGGCAGGAGAGGGTTATGGATCAATCTGAATCTTGCGATGACTTTCACCTCATTATGATGAGAGGTTGGGATTGTCATATGAGTAAAATGAGTGGTTGACATCTGCTTGTCCCATTATTGGCCTAGGCAAGTATATCGCTGGGTCGAATGATGCATTGCTGTAGTCAAGGGCCATGTTTGGAACCATCTTGGTGTTTGCCCGTGTGATCAGCATGGAAGAACGGGACTTCTTGCCAAATGACGACTCGCCGTTGAGGCTGCTGGCATCTAGGCTGTCCTGATATCTGCGGGATTTACCACTTAATCTGAGGACACAGATATGAAAGAATTTTCATCTGAATAATTTGAACTTCTACACAAGAATCTCCCTACCTCACTCGCTTGTTGTCACACAAACGTTCAAATCAAGAGTGAAATGTTCTGTGAAAATATATGGAAATGTTTGAGATTGAGATCTCCAGGGACTTTACTGAACTTTTAAATCCTGGTCCAGCAGCCAAGGAAAGCATATTCAGCGGTTGAGAGAATGCAGCCCCTATATAATTATACAAGACTAACACCCCATTTTACAAATAGGCAGGCAGGCAACGCACCAGCGGCGAAAGAATACCTAGCGCACCAAAAGGCAGCATAGATGAATGCATTAGACTCCGTGAAAAAGTTGGACGATTGGCGACTCGGGCGGATTGAAAAGGTCTATCGGAGATTGTATTTCGTTGCTATATACATTCTTTGTTTTAAAAAAGGGTAAATAAAATAAAGAGGACTGATGTGTATAGTTACCGTTCGTGTATTTTTCTACGAATTTAGGTGAAAACCGCATGTTTTTACGCTGCGTAATTCTCAAGAAATCTGTGACACAAATTTGGCTGAAGCGTTTAATATAGATTATATAGTATATACAAAAGAGATGCCATTTCTCTTGTTATATGGATGTGTCCAGGGGAAGCATTTCTGGTGTGTAAAACTAAATGCAGGAAAGAAGGTGCAGTACCTCATGGTAAGCAACTTTCATATGCCTACTCTATTTTTTGTAGTATGCTTTCAGCCTGGGGCACTCTGCATTGCATGGTACTTGGGTCAGTTTATTTTCCATAACATGAACATATCGTCGGTGTGGGACAACACTTCGGTAACCCACAAAATATTCGATTCCCACCTTTTTTCAATTTCTGTTTGTACCAATTCCTGACCATCTTGTCTCAAAATATTAGCCCGATTGGGTGAAAAGTAACTGAGTTATCGCACTGTGAAATATTCCTATATCGTACATTTATATTACCAGTTACACAGATTTTTTTGCTTCTCCTATAAAATTACATTGTTGTGAGTTACAGGAGTGTTGAATCACACCGACGATATGTACCATCATGTACCATAATGGAAGTTTGAGGAAAATCCCTTGTATTAAATTTGTTTCAACTTGTTAAAGTTTCTTCAGCAGTTGTTGTGAGGAGTAAGAAAACGCGGTTGTGGTTTGGGGGGGCTGGTCTGAACCTGCTTTGCTAGTTTGCTATTCCTGGCCACCACAGAAATGGTCCATTACTTAGCCCTTTGAACCTGAAGAACCAATATTTAGGTCTGGCTTTAAAAAGTGCATATTCTAAGAAACCAAAACATCAGGGTGTATGTCATGGCTTTGCTAGGAGCCCAGGGACTGGAGATTTACATGATTGGGGAGGGCTAAAGGTTCAAAAAGACTGCAAGGAGCACACACATTTCTGTCCACAGTTACATATGAAGCATGTGTTGTGCATGTCCAAGAATTTCTGCTTAGACCTAAAGAAAGCTTTTTGAAATGAATCAGGTGGATTGTGTAATGTGTATGTGTTCTGATGCCAAGTTTCACTATGAACCAATACATCTAACACTTAACAGCTGTGGGCAACAAGGGGTAAGAAGATAAGGACGCATATGTACATCATCCATGACGAGGGGGCCAAAACATAAAAAACTGTCATCAAATTTTGCTGAGAAAATTAAGGTCACATACCTCTTTATGACACAGATTAGTAACAGGATCAGTAGGAGGAGAAAGCAAACCCCACCAACAACACTTCCAAGGATTATCGTCTGTTCATTGTCAGATGCTTTCTCGGCAGCTGTGGATAAAAGATTTGAATTTCACAGTGATGTATCAGTCCAACTGCTGCAGCACTTAATGCCGCTGTTGGTGAAAGTTAAGATAAGATAAGATACGATAAGATACTTTATTTATCCCTGTGGGGAAATTTTTCTTTGTTACAGTGATCCATACAATTATACATACATTAACAGACACAGACTCACACACTCTCACACATATTACATGATACATGCGCCACCCCAGTCACTCACTCTTTCACGCTCTCGTCTTCACCCTTCACTGCTCACACTTGCTTTCACAAGGATGAACTTGATGCTTTCTTGCGACACTCCCATAATTAGAAGTTCCTTTATGGGATACTTAAAACTGTGTTGTGCAAGTGGTTCAGCTGATGATGATGATGATGATGAAAAAGAAGAAAACCTGCAGTTTACTGCCTAGCAATGTATCCTGAACTCAGACTTTCATTTACTATTTTAACTAATTAGCCTGTTGATATCACAAATACTACACAGAACAGAAAATAAAATGGTTTACAAAAGATGCAGGACAAACACATGTATTTTGCTAACAGTTTTATTTTTTCTAGTCCAAAAGCTCTCAACCCCCCACCCACTTGAAAGAATTCATGGAAAGGTTATTGAATCTGGCTGTTAATGCCTGTGTACAGGAGTTCATGATTCTGGAGCTCACAGAGAGAAATGTCAGGCTGCAGGGAAAATGTATGTCCACAATCAAAATTGTCAATGGCACTGAATGATTCTTCTAGTACTCCCTCCCAACCCTTCCTCCACCACAGAAAAAGATGGGTCTTACCTTCTCTAGTCTGACATCTTGTGCCAGAGTATGGTGAGCGACATGTGCACAGCCTTGATGTTGTCTTGGAACAAGTGCCACCATTCAGGCAATACGGCTCTGCCTGGTCACATACATCTGTGGAAAATTTTCAGAGCCAAATCATGATGTGCATAAGCACTGAACTCAATAGGATACTTTCATTTTCAAGGCTTTCTCTTAACAGTATGGATATAACAATAAGGTGCTTTTCACCCGAAATATGATTTTCAAGCTAAATCTCTGAACAAAATCTTGATCAACAACAAAAAATGTCCATTTTATCTCTTTAACCCTCTAATGCCTAGCGTATCAGATCCGATACATCTTGTAGAACAAAGAAAACATGAACTAACATAATTTTGATGTTTGTTCCAGCATAGTGGACACAAAAGTGATCCAAATACTGGAGCTCAGAATTTTTGTGCCATCATAACGTCGCCTTCCACACGAAAGGGCATATCCCGATTTTTGGAAGTTTTGAGTTATCACCACCAGTATGTAGTGCTATCTCAGAACTATGTTCACACGAGACGGTGTATCCCTAGCTCAAATAGTAACGAAGATATAGTATAAAATTCCTAAGGGCTTAAGCTAACTATCAATATGATCGAATCAGACGTAAATCGCTCTCCTTAATAACGTGAAAAACAGGGATACGCCCTTTCGTGTGGATGGCGACGATAAATAGGGCTGGGCCCTAGAGGTTTAAGAAACATAATGAATCACTGGGGCTGACTGGGATCAAACTGCTTCCTCACTACACAACAAAGGCAGTGCTAATCACCCTGATGCAGTGTCCTGGTTCCCCCATCTTTCCAGTTCTAAAGTCAGGGACTGCCCAGGGGAAGAGAGTTAAAGAGTCTTTCCCAGTGACCGAACTATATTAGCTGCCCATCTCAGAGTTGAATCCTCGGGCTTGACAGTCTTGAGATCATGAGTACAATTCACAAGCTGCTAAATGTGTGAGCATCTGGGAAGTGTGTCAGGGTTACGGATAAACACTAGGCTCACATGTGGAAGTTAGGGGACAATATTCAGGCAATACCTATTTAAGGTTTCAATTGCTGTGAAGTTAGCGTTCATGGGGTGTAGTGATAGCATGTTCAAATTTGCAAGCTGAGAGACCCTGGCTTCTATTCCTGGTAGATACAAGAAATTTACTAGTGTAGGTTTTTCTGTCCTTCATCTTAAACTTGATCTATCACAGTAATTTGGTAAAATATCCAGTAACACACTTCCAAAGATAATGTGTAAATTCCAAGAAAAGAAAATATTAGACTGGGCTCACATTCTTCCCCCTTAATAGAAGAGGAATGCCTTTCCACCTGGTATCACATGTAATGTATACTCACGAGTACAGACATCTCCTGGGCCAACGTAATTGGCAATACATGTGCAGCTGAAACCTCCATTGTCTGTGTCTCTACAGTTGGCATAGGCTGAGCAGTTGTCTAAGCCAGCAGTACATATGGCTGGATGAAGACAGGGAAAGAGGCTTACTAAGCTACAATACATATCATGCTACAGTCAAAGCAATCATTTTCTACTTTTTTGCACATTTTGCTTAACGCCATCATATTCAAAGAGTAGAAAATAAACTCCAAACACAGCTTGATTTAAGTAATTCTTGTCAATCACCTGTGGAATTATGATTATGTGAAATATTCCTCAGTTCATCTTCCACATTGCAAAGTGTTTTATCACATGATTCATCACTTTATATTCAGAACGACAAAATAGACAACAGCCTTTCTTCGTAATGGTGGAAGTTTCTATCAACACCATATCCCACAGTGCTGGCATCTGCCAGATAAAGTGAACTGTTATGATTGCAAGAAGGACTGCATTCTATAAAAACTATGATATGCAACATTTTTCGCTGAAATTTAGTTTTACTAAACCATAACAAAATTGGGGTTTAAATTTGCACACACTTGTAGAGAAGAAATAAGATGTCATCACTGGTATCAGTTACTTGACCCCTGAAAACTGCAGTCTTTTTGAGACACTCTCTCTGCTTATTGAGACACCCTCTCTCCCTCTCTACTTACTGAGACACCCTCTCTACTTACTGAGACTGAGACACTCTGCTTACTGAGAGACTCTCTCTACTTACTGAGACACTCATTCTATTTACTGACACTCTCTATCTACTTTCTGAGACATTCTCTCTACTTATTGAGACACTCTCTTTACTTCCTAAGAAACGTTCTTTCTACTTACTGAGACACTCATTCTACTTTCTGATACACCTGCTCTTCTTTCTGAGACACTCATTGTGCTTTCTGAGACTCTCTCCACTTAATGAGACACTCTCCTTCTAATTGTGGAGACAATCAACACCCTCTCTCTACTTACTGAGACACTCTACTTACTCTCTCTCTACTTACTGATACACTCTCTCCACTTACTGAGACACTCTCTCTATTTGCTGAGACAACTGACACTCTCTGTCTACTTACTGAGACAATCAGCTAGGGAGGCTGACCCTGTCTGTTGTGTGAACCTATACTGTGGACATTCAATACACTCCTTCTCATTGGTGTTTGGTTGATAGAATCCCACAGGACAAAGCTCACATGAAGCTGAAGTGGAGTCATAGTACTTGCCCGCAGAACAAGACGCTGAAACAAAAACAATGAATGAAACCATCAGCACTAATTTTGGAAATAATCAGAATAAGCACTTTGCAAATTGCAGAGAAAAAGACCCCCCAAATACCCCAGATACTGAATGGACAGGCCTTTGTGAGTGATACTGCTAACTAGGAATAGTAATCAATAGGATAGCAAGAGAAGGAGCAAACAGTAGACAGATGTTGTACATACGAACAACAGCAAATCTAGAGATGTTAACTTGCGCATCTATCACCCGCACACAGTAATCACATAATCTTCCAGTATGACAGCAGCGTCTGTTTCAACCATTAAATGATAGCAAATGAAATATCACAGCTGGATTCATTGGAGACTATAATAGTTGACTCCATATAAGTGCAATCCAAGTAATCACAACTTCCACTTAATCAGAGCTTTTTTTTTCCAGATAACAGAGTACTTTTTTTCCTATATTATGAATGTTACTGTATAATCACAACTCCTTTTAATTGCAACATTCTGCCAGCTCCTGAGGAGCTCTAATTATGTGGAGTCCATTGGCCATTATTCAGTAGCTACCTACTAGTACTGCTACTTACAGACACTACAATTATCTGCAGAAACCGATCTGACGCCAGGTGTGGTGAGGTCAGTTGGACACGGCTGGCAGGTCCAGGTGGCAGAAGAGTCCCTGTAGAATCCTTGAGCACAATCTGTACATGTGTTGGTGGACTCGTCCACTTGCTGACCTGACGGACAGTCACCTGTGGTAATACAATACAACATCCCATGAAACTGCAGGTCACTGTGCATTGTATGGCTTCTCTATTGCAAATCCACCACAAAGAAATGTGTGTGAGCAGTCGGGAAGTGTGTCAGGGTCACGAATGACCACTAGGTTTACATGTGACAGTTAGGGAACATATTCAGGCAGTAGGTATTTAAAAATTACTGTAAACCACTGTGGAATTAATGTTTCTGTGGTGTAGTGGTAGCACGTTCAGACTCGCAAGCTGCGAGACCCTGGGTTCAATTCCCAATAAGCTCAGAAAATTTTCTATTTTTTTTTTTTTTTGGCCCTTCTTCTCAAAATTGATCTTTCACAGTAATCTGGTAAAATCCCTGGCGACACACCTCCTTAGATAATATGTATTATCTAAAGGAAAATTATCAAGCGGGCGTACATTCCTCCCCCACAATAATGCATATTAGAATATGCTTTTCCTACCTGCTTACATAAAAATACAAATTAACTGCAAATGTAATATATTTTAAGTTCAATAAATTTTGAACATAGATGGTCTAATTTCTGTCCATTTTAAAATAGCTAACATCCAGAATATGAAGTTTGGATAGTTTTGTGAGGACACCTACATCATCAAAATACAACAGATGACTTACGATAACATTGGCTGACTGTCTGTCTCCCTATGGTTTTAGTAGTGAAGCCACTGGGGCAATTGGTGCAAGCATCCTGCCATTTTTCACCGTTGTAGGTTCCCACAGGACATGACTCGCACAAGTTGGACTGCGGATTCCTGAATTCTCCCGGACTGGTGCAATTTCCTGAAACAAGGTTAATCCAAGTCAGAACTCCTTGCCGCCAACAAGTCTCAGAATTGACACAATAATCCAGAAAAGATGAACCCTTTGCAATGCATGTGTCATTTAGTATGTCAGATAGATATACAAAAAAGTATGGCACAGTTTAAGTACTTTCCCAATTCTGAGTGAGGATAGAGGAAATTTCACAAATTTGATAAATTATAAATTATTTGATAAATATTACTACTGTATTTCCCTTCTAGCAGCCTATCGTTTTTGCCTGTCTCACATAAGTTTGCCTGCACAAACATTATGCTCACTTCATCGCATCACTTGTCAAAACATCAGATATAAAATTTAACAGTAAAAATTCTGCTTAATAAATTATATTTTTGAGGAGTAGCAAGTAAGCAATGCAGGCAATGAAACATTTTTCATCATCTTATCATGGAAACAACTGCTTGTGCAAACAAGAGGCAGTCATTTCCTTCTCCATCAACTCATTTTCTAGACAATCCAATCTCATGATCAATGAACACCAGAGAATAATAATCTCCCCCCCCCCCCCCCCCCCCCCNTTCCCGGATATAAACAGTTAAAGATAAAATCAACCTTTATTTACCCTGAACAAAAAAAACAATGCCATAATAATACATATATATACCCAGCAGTGCACATAATACAACAACATTTTAACAAACCAAACCTATAACTCAGTCATTGTTAGTCATGGCAGTGCAGTGCTCTGGTTCCCTCTGATTCAAATGCCAGGTACTCGTTCATATCTGAGTCAAGTGGGGAAATCTGTGTAAAGTATTGATCCCAAGGACACAATAATACAATCATCCATCCTTGGAATTCGCATTTCGAACCCATGACCCAAGACCTTACAATCTTCAGTTTATGAGAACTACTCACAAGCCATATGGCCATGCTGCAGGTACTTACTGACATCACAGTCACTGGCCTCCTCATTGCCTATGCCAGTTGTGATAAACTCCTCTGGACACATGACACACTCCACCTGGCTGACCGTTATCTTGTCCCTGTAGTAACCCCGAGCACAAGGAATGCAGCTATTGGTCAGACTGACATATTCTGACCCAGCGGCACAGTCCACTGGAGGATGGTACAAAAAAAGATATCAGCATTACTGCATTGCTGCTGCAATTTATACACAGTATTACAGAGTGGAATACAAAGCGTTAACCTTGTCAGTCAGTGCTGTATCAATTACTCTGTTTTGGAGATTTGCACGGAGAAGAAGAATTAAATCAATTTAGGACCAGACAATCAAAGAATTTCATAGGTGAACTTGATTATCAATCCTCATTCATCTGAAGTCAGTTCTGGAACATGATTATCAATCCTCATTCATCTGAAGTTGGTTTTGGAACATGATTATCAATCCTCATTCATCTGAAGTCGGTTTTGGAACATGATTATCAATCCTCATTCAATCTGAAGTCGGTTTTGGAACATGATTATCAATCCTCATTCATATGAAGTCGGTTTTGGAAGGGATAAAACCCGAGTAGGAAATGAACAAACATAAACAGATGCCCTTTGAGATTTTTTCACCGCGTATTCTACAGCATCTATTTGTATCTGTTTGCTAACCACATTTTACAGTGTTTTACAGGCTATTTCAGCATCTTAACTTTGGTTTCATAAATTAAATAAGGGTGCTAATGGTCAGTGATGAACCATTTCACATCACACTGGTCACAGCTCTTGCCTTCCTACTGTTGCTTTTACTTCACGACATTCATTATCAGTTTAGTTCAATACTTGAAAATGATTGTTATTATACACACTGTGACCAATCTTATGACAGAAGTGATGTGAAGGGGTTAACAAAAAGCCTCACGCTGCGTTTCGGTTGTGCAGTGGAGTATATTTGCAAGGGCATTGCATGATATGAAAAGGTTAACACAACTGCCAGCTTACCATTTTGCCTCAATATTTCTTTTAAGTTATTTTTTTTATGATCTGAGCTGTTTATATTACTATGATTTTTCGTTTAGCTTCTTTTTCCTATTAAAGCAAATGACTCGTTTTTTTATCCTAATTTTACAAGCTAAACCATATCGGTCTCACTGTTTTGCTTTCAGCAATAGACGTAGAGTGCTAAAGTTTTAAAACCTCAAAAAATGACTTAGGTAAATATGGAATGAGTGTGACGATATTGTTTCTGAAATAACTTGTAGTTACTTTGCAACTTTTATAAGATAACGTATTCTGATGAGTGATGAATGTTCTACTTACGCAAGAGGAGCGGATCAAACATTTATGCATTTCAAGCAAATGAGCATGTCAGAAAGCTCTTATAAAATAGCTGCTTTTACACTTGCTTGTACATAACGGCATTGTTCAAGATTGGTGCGGAATTTCAAGTGACCAACTATAAGGTAACATCCACTCATACAGACTTACGAACACATGAGTCGACTGTCACAGCCCCTGTAACAAAAGTTGTGAGGCCGGACGGGCAGACGAGGCAACTATCTTGCCACTGGGAAGGCTGGTACTGGCCGTAAGTGCAAGGCAGACACACATTGGTGAGGGGGTTACGGTAGGTGCCTGGATTACATGCCCCTAACAGAGAGAAGCAAGAGGAAAAAGAAAAAAAAAACAACACTGAAGCATCTGCTACATGGTATATGACTTCTTGTAAACGTATCTGAATGCATCTTCACATATTGGATAAGACATTTTACAATATTAATGACGATGAGAGAACATTACTTTTAACCTTTACAGAGATTATGGTAACATAGGCCATTGTCAGTAGTGGGTCCATTCAAATTCTGTATTTCTCTTAGATTTGTATACACCCCTACTTAAGCAGCTCAATGATGTTCAATAAACAAGACTCGCTTATCCCTTTTATCTCTGATGAATTAATATGCAGAGCACGAAATATTTGAGGATAACATAAAAACTATACTTATTGACTGTTATACAAAAAGTTTTCACAAATGTGATGACAAACAAGCATAAGCATTGGTAACACCCCTTGCATAATAAAACTAATAACACACAGCAATCAGATTATGCCTTCCCCTCTTAGAGGGCATTGAGTGCAGTACACAGCATCCACATGTGCTCACACATAATATACTGCCTACTTTCAAGGGGATCCATAACTATTTCCCAGAGATTGTAATGCACAAGGAATAGTGCATAACTCACCACCACAAGTATAACTGAGTTTCTAAGCAAAGCTTTTCTCAATTATGGATGATGATCTTAGACCAGTTGTTATTTGCAACGGCATCAGTTGCCTGATACCAGATTTCACCCATGTCTCTTAGATACCTCTATCCAGTTTCATGCATGGGATTTTCTGGATTTTGTGTCTTGACACAAAGTTACTTCAATTTATATCCAAGTGTGTTCCTAGTTCCTCCTAACTCTGTGTCTAAACAGAAATCCAGAAGGACCCGCTATTCTATTTCTCCCCTCAAAACAACACTGATGGAGGCTTCTGCTCTAATTCTTAAAACATGACCTGTAGACATTTCTGTTTCTATTTTATAAATAACTAAATTATGAAGTACAAGCATCACCATGATATCGAGCATATTTGAGAAGGCTACTGGGACCGGATCTTGAACTTCGCTCACGAGTTTTTCCTCTGCCTGCATTAAACACTTAAAGTTTCCTTTATTTCCCGTGAAGTCTGTGGTTTTGCAAATTGAAAAGCCAGTGACAACAGTGCAATGAAGGCAGATTCTGCACTTTTTTATTCCTTATATTTATACAAAATAATCCATTTTGATATCACTGTCTCACTAGGCCTTATTCTCAGCCCTTTTCTCTAAGAAATTCCTGGGTGCCACTAATTACCTGAATGGGATAGTTCGGGCTATGCAAAGTGTGATTGTGTATGTTGTTGAGAGAACATATCCAAAATGGACTGTGCTCGCAGACATCTAACAGATGGTTATTTAAATCTCCTCTTTGAATCATATATATGGTTTAATATAGTCTAGGATACTACTTACCTGTTCCATAACATTTCAGAGGAGGACAGTTTAAATACTTTTCACTTGTATAACTATGACCAACTAATAATGATGACGAATGAAATGAGGAAAACTACTGTACTGACCCTCATGATTCACAGAGATTCCTTTTTTTCACACTGTTCTAAAATATTTGTCTGGTAAGATTAGAATAATTGTTCTAAAATACTTGTCTGGCAAGACTAGAATAACCATTGACCACAATGACACAAACACATACGTATGCTGCTACACAAACACATACGTATGCTGCAAGCTCCCACACTAGTGGCTGCAGGACCAGATGTTATAAAGCCAGTGGGACAGAGGGTGCAGGCTGTGGCTCCGACGACATCTTTGTAGTACCCCACAGGGCAGTCTTGGCAAGTCCCATTCACATCTTCCCGCCCACGAGGGCAGCTCACTGTAAATCCAAATAGTAATAAACATAGAATTTAGGACCACTTACATTAACTTGCGTACTTCTGAAAATTAATTATTAATAGGCGCTGATCAATAGCACTCTGACAATGTCTTTCACTGCCTGAAAAGTGCTACTATTATACGTCTGAACATCGACTCTCTACTTCCTCTCTTCATATGTGACTGGAATCATTTTCTATATATCCTCTGGTGATCCTGCATATCTTTTCAACATCAGTTCTCCTTTCTTAGCTGTTCCCACCTTGTGATCTTGATCTTCTCTTAAGCCTTGTTATTACTTACTATTTTCAAGACCTCTTCAGCAATCTTAATCTGTGAATGATTTTTAGTTCACATGACCGTACTGGTAATATTTTTTTAACATTTCATCACCCTGCTGCATTTTTTCAGTATTCATTTATCCTGATATTCTCTATGAAAGTTGGCTTCTACCGAAATTGTAATTAAACATCCTAGCATCTAAATTTTTGTGATTAAAAAAAAAAAATAAATGAAGTTTCAAAGATCTTGTTTATCCACTTAAAAGTGGAAAAAGCACTTCCTTATTCACTGGTTTAGGAAACTAAATAATTTTGAAACTGGAATTTCTTGCAACGATATAGCATCTTAAGATGTGAATATCTGAATATTTTGGGGAGTGGGGCAGAACCGGAGAAATGACTCACGTCTCTCATCTAAACCCCGAGGAATTATCAAGCCAAGTTTTGAAAAAAGCTGAACTCTTCAAGTCAAAATCTGAAACAAACACTTACAGTAACAATCGTCTTCATTGAGTGATCCTTCATTGCGTGTGGTGGTGTCAGTGGGACAGTTCAAGCAGGACGTGGACCACTTGTCTGGCTGGTAAGTGCCCAAGGGACATAACTGACACTGGTTCACTGCATTGATGAGGTAGCCAGCGCTGCAGTTTCCTGGAGAGAGTGTGACAAAGAGACCCATTATATTATTCAGTTTGTTTATTAATCCCTTTGCTGCATATGGTATACATGTAGGTCCTTACCTTTTGGTCCAAACAGCTCTTCAACATACCAAACTGCCTTGAAACTAGTGTTTCGATGTTCCTACAAGACGTTTCCGTGTCCTATTTTATAGACTGATAGAGTGCTCCTTTATACAGGCTAGTGAGATGATGGCAATTTAGAGACATCACCACTTGAAAAACTTGAGGTAGTGAAGAGATTAAGGTATGGGCCAATGAGTTATGGATTTTATGGAATCTCAAACCCCCTCACGCTGTGCACTCTTCATACGTTTGACATCAATCTTCTCCCATTTGCACAGTAAACACAATCATCTTGCCATTCATTTTGCTGCTGGTTTCTCAAGGAAAACTTCACAATGGCTTGTCTGATCTCCTCTAGCCCTTTACATTTTCCCCACTGTGGCAGCAAAATTCTCCACCATGTTCTCCAACTCTGGCATATAAAATATTGGGATGGCTTCGATACAGACGAAGGTGATCCAGTCCTATCAAAGCAGACCACAGCAAAGTCATCATTTCCCTTATCCTCTTTTCCCAACTCAGAGACTAGAAATTGATTCAGCAAGTAGGTCACTTAAAGTGGCCACCGAGGAATCTCCATAGTACATATAATGTCCTAGTCAAACAGCTGGCTAATTTGTAGTGATTTAATCACGGATGAGCATAGTGTGTTCCTTACAGCTCAAAGGAGAGAGAGACACTATACAGAAACCAACATCATATAAGCTTAAGTGTGAAATGTCCAGGGTCTGCTTAGGCATTACATTAACTCTGATGTTATACTGTAGTTTCACCAAACTTGGTTGATGCTTACTGATAGTGCACTGTCCTACTGAGGTGGCGGCAGTACTG
The DNA here is from genome assembly GCA_033807755.1 of Ellobium chinense. Taxonomy (NCBI): domain Eukaryota; kingdom Metazoa; phylum Mollusca; class Gastropoda; order Ellobiida; family Ellobiidae; genus Ellobium; species Ellobium chinense. The sequence goes on along the minus strand of JAWQUT010000307.1, from coordinate 440,566 downwards.
GGAGTGATGAAGAGGCCACCAGGACACAAGACACACTGACCAAACCTGTCCACATCATTGTCTTTATAGTATCCTCTGGGACACTCTTCGCACGTGTCATTGTTGAGCTCATAGCCAGAGTCACAGTATGCTGAGGACAACAGAAGACAGCAATGCACATAACAATGTTTCATGTTATTTATGGATGTGTGTGCTTGTCTTGAAGAGAGAGAGAGAGTGAGGGAGAAAGAGAGAGTTCACCAGGGCTAACAAAACCCTGAGAATATTGCAATATGGAACGCACAGTGGGCCTTCTTGTGGAATCTAACATACTCTCCTGATGGCTGGCATCTCGTTAATTTAACACTAGTGATGCTGAGATAATCTTAATTCTACCATCCACTTGCTATGCTTGAATGCTGCAATAGAATATATGCATCTCCTCGCTGAATGCTGGGAGCTGTGGTCGAATCTTGCAGTCTGGTGCCAGCTGATTGGCCTGCAGACATGTGCAACAGTAATTATTGTAACAATGGTCACACAGCCAGCCAGAGGCAGGACTCGAGGCACCTAATGCTATGAGTGTTAACTTGCTGTCTCCACAATGAAATGCTATCATTAGAGGAGGAAAGAAAATACCATTCCCAGCCTACAGCTAACAAACTGCAGGCTATTTCTATCTACAAAGTCTGATGTGTGTGTCTATCTGCTGTCTGTCTGGCACTCACGTTCACACTGAGACACATCTGTGGCTGCCGTGACTCTAGTGAAGGTCTGTTGGGGACACACTTCGCATCCATACTGGTAAGGCAGAGGCTGGTACGTGCCCAGAGAGCAAGGAAAACATTCTTCTCTGCCAGGCCCCACAGCTCCTATTCTGTAGCCTGCTGTACAATTTCCTGGTAGAAAAAGCAATAATATGCCATGAGAAACTGGTATAAAGGAGACCAATGATTCTAGTGCAATTGGCTGACTGGTTACAGTGTAGGAGTAATGATCTGGAGGTCGTGGGTTTGATTCAACTATGGCATGCTGTAAGTATCTTGGGAATGCGTTTCATTCACATTTTCCTCAGAATATCTATTAACAAGACTAACACCCCATTTTACAAATGGGCAGGCAGGCAACGCACCAGCGGCGAAAAAATACCTAGCGCACTGAAAGGCATCATAGACGAATGCATTAGACTCCATGAAAAAGTTGGACGATTGACGAATCGGGCGGATTGAAAAAATCTATCGGAGATTGTATTTCGTTGCTATACACATTCTTTTTTTTAAAAAAAAGGGTAAATAAAATAAAGAGGACTGATGTGTATAGTTACCGCTCGTGTATTTTCCTACGAAGTTAGGTAAAAACCGCATGTTTTTAAGTTACGCAGTTCTCAAGAAATCTGTGACACAAATTTGGCTGAAGCGTTTTATTAATATCGATGATCAACAGTGGTAGCTGCACTGGAAGCTCCCTAAGGAGTTGAGAATGTCCTTCAATGATTGGTTATAAGGAATAATAATAATGTGAAGTCGTATGAACGGATACTGACTTGGATACATGACCCAGAAACTTCATTATTATGCTGTAGATAAGAGAAGGAGTCACAATGATGTGAAAGGTTTTCATTATTTTTCACCGATACTGATCCATGACAAACTGTTGTCTCTTTATCTGTCATATTAAATTTTGATGATAGACAACACCTAATGCTAAGAGTTTGTATATGACAGGTAGGTTAGAATCTTTCACTCGTCAACACAGTAAACATTGTCTCTAAGAAATACCATAATCGAGTTCAAATTCAGATAAGCACCATATTCTCTCTAACTATCATACCCTCTCTAATAAATTCACATTTTACAAGGCAACAAAGCATATCATAATAACACTGTAAAGGCAACCACATTAATTAAAGTAGGACATGCATGTAAAAAAAATAATTTTTCGTTTTTCAGTACTTTTTCTCCCTAAATATTATTATCTATGGTGCCCATTTTGCGAAGACTGAGCATCGTTCTGTTACCGTACGCGTATGTAATATGATGCAATAAGGAGAGCTAGAGTACCGGGTTTGGCCCTTGCGTCCAGAATTATTCCCCTTCCCGGATCAGCAGAAGCCTGTGGCAAAACCGCTGACGTCACTTACATTCCAGCAGCCACAGACAGCTCTACCTGACAATGTATTATTCAGCTTTTAATTAAGGTTCTGGTTTTTTAAATTCAAACGTAAAGTTTGACAGTGTAAGCCAGAAAAAGTATTTTGCATTTTTATTGCCTCAGCATGATTTTGTTTGGCATATCTACTATTCACAGAGGAATTAAAACATTCATACCAACATGCCAGCACCCGTCCGCAGAGCACTGGCTAGACAGCTTGGCCATGTGGCGAGAACGTACTTGACGTAAGCTTATGGCCGCCACGCACGCAGAGGGCGTAACAATTCAGACTTTGGATAATGTAACCCTGTGGGTTGTCTGGGGCCAGCAAAGGCATTATATCATTATGACAGACACTTGAAAGACTGCTTTATTGGAATAAGAGGGTATCGTATGATTTAATATGCTCTGTAGGACGGTGCAGTGTTCCTTTAAGCTCTTACATCAGCACCACGCGACTTCAACACCTGATCATCAATATCTTCACTAAGATATTTTTTCCAAACTCTTTTGGTGAAATATTCCTCATGCTATCATTTTTACCCAACCTCTCCAGTTTCTCCTTATTCTTTAACATTCTTTTCTATTGAATCATCCTTTAACTGTTGCATCTAACCCTTCCATTTAAACCACCAGGGCTGTCAACTGAAAAGAATATGGTGCTTTAATTTATCTTCACTTCAACCATGATGGTAGTTCATGGGTAAAAAAGAATCCCAACATGACTTACTTATGCTGCAATCAGATGCACTTCCTGAGCCTGTCCCAGCAGTAAGATAACCCATGGGACAGGGCTGGCAGGTGCCCAGTAAACCATCAGCATTGTCTTTGTAGAAGGCCACATCACACTCCACACACGAAGTTCCATCAAACTCTTGACCAGAAGGACAGAAACCTACAGACAGGAGTAACCATGCACATTGAATATAGCGGCCTAAACATTCTGTATCTCTGGAGATCTGTAGTACAGTCAACTCCGCTTAATCGCCCTCCGCTTAATCGCCTTTTCCGCTTAATCACCTCGTTCCCCAGGGAACCGAATTTTTTTCTATACAAAAGTCACTGGATAATCGCCTTTCACTCCGGATAATCGACCACTTGTCAGCGCCCGTGAATTCAAAGATAAGCAGTTGAAGGGTTACAGTTGACAAACAAATAATGTACACAGACGGTTTAACTGCGCGACGGATGGCAGACTGTTTGACTGAGTGACAGCTGCCACCCCGAAATACTTGTGATAAGCTTTTCCTCCCCACCTCCCCCTCCCCTTGTTCCCCTTCGTCCCATGCTATGCATCACTGCCTTCGCCCATCTGATAATACTAATACATGTACTCCGAAAGCCGTATAGTCTCCTCCCCCACGCCTTGATTGCGACGGTCTGGTGGATTTTGGTTAGATCAGAGAATGTGTCATGTGGATGAACGGTCTAATATCCCATCCTACTCCTTATTGTCTCCTGGGTTACTGCGATGTGGCCAATGAGAGAGACCGTGGAGATCAAACATTTAGTGTGTTACAACACCATCAAACTCGAGTCTGTCCTGAGTCTGGCGATGAGAAGGTGTCAATGAACGATATCAAACCATGACATCAAAGAAATTAAACCCCATTACCAAAAATATGGCCGAAATTACCTACTTCGCTTAATCGCTTCTCCGCTTAATTGCCCAAGTTTTCTGTGATCCCGAGGTAGGGCGATTAAGCGGAGTCGACTGTATTACCATATTTTTTGAATAAGTGCAAAAGGGTGAGCAATGGGCAGTCTACTGAGAATGCACCTCCGAATGCTTAAATAAAGCTTTCTGTGAAGCTAAAATGGGTCAGTAGAGGTCACTGGTCATTCATTTATCCTGGCTGGCTGATTCTGAAAGGTGAACACCTGTAATAATTGTGAGGCAAAATAGTGGAGCACCTATAATGCTTACACCTTTGGACTGATCAGAAGTGTATTCATTAACAGAAATACGTATTAATCATGAATGTCCCCTTACAGAAGAAAAATTGAGACCAAAAATACATTACTCAGTATTCGTGTTTAGGTACTAAGCTTGTCTGTATTACATGTGCCCTACTGTACTTCACTTTAATCCACACAGGCCAACAGGTCCAGCTCTCTCTCAGTGGATGAATAGATGAGGGTCATGTGTAAGGATATCGATATATTCCATCATTTATATAGGGAACGTATCACTTACCATGCACATTTTATTAACATAGACACATCAGGAAAGAACCTTGTGATGGCAATAAACGTGACTTGAATGGATATGCTTACTTACATGTCCTCTATGAAATTCAGGATAGTTCATCCTAGAGCCTTTATAGGATACATTAAACTGCATTACAGCACAATTCTATAAATCTACTCTTTAAACATGAAAATCTCAAAATTCATGAGAATGTAGTTGCTGTTTCAAACTCACGTCTGCATCCATCAGCCCTATTAGATGCTGTCTGTTCTGTGGTGAAGTTGACTGGGCAAGACAGACATTCCCTCTGATTGACCGATGGCTGATATTCTCCTTGTGGACAGGGCAAACAGGCATCATTGTTGTCGTTGGCTCTTGATCCTGCAGGACATCTCACTGGGGGACAGAATAAGAACAGGTAGAAATCAGTCCCAGTAATATCAGAGGAAACCATTTACTGCAACTTGCCTTCATAAAACCAAATTCATTAACCAGGCTACTACACTAAAAGAGGTGTTGAGTATCATAATACAGTTAAAAAGTTTAGGCTTATTAAGTAGTAATTATTTTTGCAATTAAAGGTTTTAGCATGGACTCTAAGGAAAACTTAGCAAGTTCTATGATTTCATCTTGTCAGCTGATGAATCTCATCCCTGAATAACACATGCTTTGCAGAAAGCAACACACAATAATTCTTAGTAACTTCCCAAAGCCATATGACTTTATTTGTCAAGACTTATCAACAAATACATAAAGGCATTTTAAGTGATCTTTCTCATTCACCCAAGATAGATTCTTAATAGAAAATATTTTTGTTTTGTTATTACAAGAAAAATCACACTCTGCCAAATCACTGACATTATAAATGCCGCTTTGACTATACTGAATGTGACTTACAAACTGAGCAGTTCCCTTGGCTGACACTTCCCTCTCCTGATGTAGTGTAAGCACTGGGACAGGCCACACATACGATATCCATACTGGCGTCCCTATATGTGCCCACGGGACAGAGAGAGCATACTCCACTCGCAAGCAACTGTTCCCCTGAACTGCAGCTCTCTGTGGTGAGTAACATATAGCAAAAATTCCAGAAATTTTTAGTTTCAGCCTCTGTGAGAACACATTGTTTTGGCTTCAAGAATCATTAATGTAATGGTATGAATTAACGGTGAAAAGTTTGCTCCGCACATATAATCAAAGTGGACCCAGAAAGCAAATACTGTCACACAAGAGCATTATCTCCTCTGAAGGACAACACACCCCAATAACATGACCATCCTTCCATATTAATATGGTAGGCCACATTAGCCATAGACTATTCTTGAACAAAATAAGACCAGTGAAAAGTGCTGGGACAACTGATCACAACAAAGTGGTCACTTTAACTCATTCCATTCTACTGCGACTCAATATGACATGCCCTATCTCTACCTAATGCACCCAAATGTGCCATCCCATTTAGTTGCTGTTGTCCTTCCTCTTGCTCCTGGAAGCTGACAGTGGGGGATAACAAAGTATCATATGGCCCTTTCATATGCCAGATTATCTGCTGCCTCCTGTTGCAAACAGAGCTGATCTATCTTCAGAACTAACCTGCTATCAATTGTTTCCTTTCTTTTTTTTACTTTATATCTGTCAAAGTTCAGGGACAGATCAAACCCCAAACAAAAATGCATTGGGGAACAGATCAATAAATCAGTCAACCAACCAACTCACCTGTCAACTGATCAATCAATCATTCAATTAATCAGACAGAAGCACGGACACGTGTAGAGAGTGGGGGAGAGAGAGAGAGAGAGAGAGAGAGAGAGAGAGAGAGAGAGAGAGAGGGGAGAGGGAGAGAGAGAGAGAGGGTAAGAGAGAGAGAGAAAGAGAGAGAGAGAGAAAGTCATACCTGCACATGAAGTCACAGAGGCTGATCCAGTCTGACCAGTCACCTGACCCACTGGACACGGCTTGCATTCAAACTGTCCCTCCGTGTCCTGGTAGAATCCGATGTCGCAGGCAACACAAGCTGTGCTTGTGAAACTGTAGTACTGTCCTACGGGGCAGCTGGCTGTAAGTGATAAGGCCATCAAGGCATTGGTTAATAGCTATTTTAACTAGAAAGACACTCGGCAGAGTAGAGAGGCACTCAGTAGAGGAAAGGGGTGTTCAGTAGAGGGAAGAGGTGTTCAGTAGAGGGAAGAGGTGTTCAGTAGAGGAAAGAGGTGTTCAGTAGAGGAAAGGATGTTCAGTAGAGGGAAGAGGTGTTCAGTAGAGGGCAGGGGCATTCAGTAGCGGGGAGGGGCATTCAGTAGAGGGGAGGGGCATTCAGTAGAGGGGAGGAGCATTCAGTAGAGGGGAGGAGCATTCAGTAGAGGGGAGGGGCATTCAGTAAAGGAGGGGAGGAGGGGAAGACATTCAGTATAGAAAGGGACGTTCAGTAGAAGGGGATGACTTTCAGTAGAGGGGAGGGACATTTGGCAGAAGGAAGGGGCATTCAGTAGGGCTGAGGGGCACTCAACAGAGCACATATGTCAGCCAAGCATGAAGGATCCTTCAACATTTGCTATCCCAAAAGACTGTAGTACTGAATGTGTGTGCAATAACATTCAAGAGATGTAGTAAAGGTATTAAAGGGCACAGTGTAATAAAAATGCCCTGGAATAAAAATGCCCTAGACTGCCACATAGAGTAAATCTTTCAAAATATTTTACACTTTCCATGATTTGTCCTTTTCTAACCCAATCCACACTTTATGTTTGATCAGGCCCAAATCTCCACCAAGTTCTGATCAATTTGCTAGCAACTTTTGAGTTACATCACTTTCAAACCAGTGTACAAATCATCCACCCACCTCCTCTTCCCACTACTGAGCCTGAAATTTTAATGAAGACCCTTTATTTTAAACTGCATTTCTGTAAATCTAATGGGTGTTTAAAACTATTAAAGAACGTTTGATTATTGCTGAAAATTTCTGATGATGGCTATGGAGACAAAGTTTCTTCCTTTTATAGGGTATATCAAATTACATTTCTGGACACAATGTGTAAACACTGGGCAAAGCAGCGTGGCCTAATGGTTACGGCGTTGGACTCAAGATCTGAAGGTCGTGAGTACGATTCCCGACCACGGTCATGTTGTAAGTGCCTTGGGAAAGCATTTCATTCTCATTTTCCTCAGTCCACCCGTCTGTAAAATGGGTACCTGGCTATAGGCAGTGGAAGATATTGTCAGAATGCAAGTGATCAGCGCCTATAAATGGCAGCGGCACTGTATGCTCCCCAGGGAGTCGAGTAAGTTCTAGAGTGATCAGGCCTGCTGGGGTAATGATAGTGTGAAGTCGCGTGAGCGGGCATTAGCCTGGATACGAGACTTATAAACCGCATTATTATTATTATTATTATTAAAGCACAAAGTCTGTTTCTGGAAGCACACAAAAAATTCAACATCACTTACGGGCACATAATGTTAACAATTCACTTCCTACACGTGGTGTGGTTTGTCCTTGTGGGCAAGCGGTGCAAGTCAGCTGCCCATAGTCGGTTTCATATTGCCCAATGGGGCAGTTGTCACATTCTTCAAGGCTAGAATTGTAGAAGGTGCCAGGACCACAGGACACTGAAAGAGAAATGAGACTATGGATACAGTTCAGTTCAGTTCAGTTCAGTCGTTTATTGTAGGCACTGCGGCCAATTCCAACATATTTACAAAACAAATTAAGGTACAATGCAATACAATTATAATAATAATAATAATAATAATACAAGTAATAAGATAATACAAAAATCGTCCACCCTCACTCTATCGCTCCGTTTCTCTGGTCTGTCACTCACTTCAACTTTCCACTCAGAATACATATTTAATATATTTAACATATTTAATAATAATACAACTCCTTCAGACAAAATACAACATAGCAAATGTAGATCATTATGCCAGTTTTGTTGTTCTTTGCTATAAACAATTTTAAACAAGTTTAAACAAGTTTATTGGGAATAAGCCCAGACCACAGCCGTGGCACATGGGCAAAGTACAGTATGCAACATCATCTACATCTACCTCCAAATGATTCACTGATCTTGGTTACTTTGGTTGATCCTGAACTCCCATTGTGTGAGCAGCTGGTATGTGTCAGGTACATACAATTCAATGGACTCTAGATTCACACGCAGAGATTAGGAAAGAACTATATCAATTAAATTGCTGTGATATTAGCAAACCCTGTTAGCAGCCCAGGACAATCAGACTGGAGGCATAGGTTGAAGCCCCAAACGTACCAAAGCTACAGAGAACAAAATAATGGTCTGTACACTTGACTAGCAAGCAGAGGGAACTAACTTTGATGTCTGCCTGGAGTACCAAAATTTACCGCAAAATAATATTTTTGGTTTTTCTCTTAGAACTGAGCTTGCATTGTGGTGTAACACACACCCATTAAAAAGACAAAAATCAAAGCGTCACGTTTCCGGATAATTAATGACTGCTCAATTCTCAGTACCTAACATTTCATCTTGAAAGACATGATGCCTTCCTCAGACTGACTCACACATTTCCACTTACCTCACTGGCCATTCCTCTTTCACTGACCACAAATAATTTGCTTGTTTAGTTATTACATTGAGCATTCCTGATACACTAAACACACACTATGTTTTATTTACTCACCACACTGACCATCCCTCACCACCTGACCAGCATCACACACAGAGGTAACCGCAACTGTAAACTCATCTCGGTTCAGGACAGCAGAGGGGAAAATATCCTGAAATATCAATATATATTCATAGATAGAAAAACCTCTTTACAGCAGAGGGGAAAATATTCTGAAATATCAATACATATTCATAGATAGAAAAAACCTCTTTACAGCAAAGGGCAAAATATCCTGAAATATCAATATATATTCATAGATAGAAAAATCTCCTTTACAGCAGAGGGGAAAATATCCTGAAATATCAATATATATTCATAGATAGAAAAACCTCTTTACAGCAGAAGGGAAAATATCCTGAAATATCAAATATATATTCATAGATAGAAAAACCTCTTTACAGCAGAGGGGAAAATATCCTGAAATATCAAATATATATTCACAGATAGAAAAACCTCTTTACAGCAGAGGGGAAAATATCCTGAAATATCAATATACACTCACAGATAGGAAAACCTCTTTACAAGATTGGTAAACCTTGCTAACAAAGACTTACCATGCATCATCATGTGGGCAGTTAGGAGGTGTGTCAAGGTTATAATGAACACTAGGCTTTCACACGAAAGTTAGGGAACATCTTTCGGCAGAACGCATTTAAGAATTACCTTGCTGTGAAGTTAGCATTTCTGTGGTGTAGTGATAGCATGTTCAGATTTACAAGCTGAGAGATCTTGGGTTCGATCTCCGTCAAGGACAGGCTATTATCTAGTGTAAGTTTTTTTTTACTCTTTTTTTTCTCAAAAAATGATCTTTCACAGCAATTTGGTAAAGTCTGCAGCGACACACCTCCCTAGATAATGTATAACAAATTAGAAATTATTACATCAAGCGCACATTCCTCCCTCTTAATAATGAACAGAATAGAGGAATATACATTTCCACCAAATTACACTTTAGAAAAAGAAGATAATACGGGGGTCAAGAAAGGAGAGAACAAGAACAATGAAGAAGATATCACAAGGATGTGGATAAGTAAGACGTGAACTCACGGTGAATCCAAACAAGTCATCATCCAACACTGCGGCCAGGAAGACGTCAGTGGCAGGGAAGCTCTGTGCACCATCACTCAGAACAGCACTGTATGAATAAGCATAAATTATAGTCAACTCCTGTTAATCACAATTCCTCAGCTGCACAGTTGTGATTAAAAGGAGTTGCATTTATCCAGAATAGTTTTTTGATATGAGAAAAATGTTGCTGTTATGCAGAAGTTGTGATTATCCAGATTGAAATTAAGTGGATTTAACTAGCTAGAATAAATGTTAGCTGACTCCCTTATAGGACAGGACAGCTTGAGAAGTTCCTCCACCTGATTTCTGAGACAAAGGTAGATCAAGACCAAAACTTGCCTCATGGCCGTTATAAAACAATCTGGCATTTTTTGCTATGTATCTATATGGTATTTGAGACCTGATCAATAAGCAAAGATCCCAAGCTTTCCCTTGCCTCCTAACAATAAGCCTTGTGTTGCTATTCCAACTCCATATTTGCGCTGATCTTCTTCAAGCAAGCCAATAACCTAACTATTACAACAGATTTAGCAGTTTGTTGGTGTAATGGAGCATGGGACGTCGTACATCCTGGGACTGACCATAAACATATTTATTGATAGAAATACATATCGAGGGGTGCCTGTGCTGAAACCGTATTGTTATATGAATAATATAAGGGAGATACGGCCTTTGCGCAGGCACCCCTTGATATTAACCATACAAGTATCCTTGGAGAGAAGAATTAGGACCAAAAATACTGTCTTCAGCATCCATGTTTACGTACTAAGCATGTCCATGTTAAGTGTGCTGATCCAATCCCTAAAATACTGCTATAACAAGACCTAACAATCTGAAAATGCTCTTTTTTAATCTGTGTTTCAGGGACACTGCTCCCGAAATCCCAAGCATTGGTAGTTGCACTTTCAAGTTCTGCCGTCATTTTTAAAAATACAGTATATGCAATTTTGGGCGAAACTGACTTTTTATACCCACGCAAAGGACCAAGGCGTGGCGCATTTTTCTATCTGAGTTTCGTACCTTTATCACAAAAAATGACAAAGCTGTGTCTAAACTTGTATATACGGTTTTTGAGATTGTGCACCCCTTACTTATAAAAAATACAGTAGATGAAGCTCTCCTGTAAAATTCTCAAAACTGCATATACTGTATTCTTAAAAATGACGGCAGAGTTACTCTGTCTACAAGTCTACGTTCAGGCTTACTTCACATTTGGGATGGTGACATCAACATTGGTAGCCGGTAACTGAGAGCAGTCAACGTCTACAGGGACATCAGAACAATCAGATTGAGAGCACAGGCTGGAGCCCCAAACCTGCCGCAGCTAAACAAAATAAAAGTCAAACAAGCACGTGAATAACTGGACATACAAAAATCACCAAACTACAAAAAATCACCAAACCAAAACTTTCAGTTTCCATTTTCAGTACAATTAAACATTTTCTTGCAAGAGAGCTTTGCTTCAGGAGGTTGAAATAGACAAAAGAAAAAAAAACGTAGAAATTTTATTCACCCTAAAGGGAAACTGTTGTACAAGACCAATCAATTATCCATTACAAACTCACTGTTTGTCACCGTAGTGCAGGGACGGAGATCCCCAACATACCTGAGCAAGCTCTAGGCGAGCTTTGGTCCTCACTGCAGTGGAGATACTTGGGCAGTCTGTCACATCAATATTGTAGAGCAGGCTCAGTGCAACATCCCCTTGTGCTGTGCTTTCCACACCTGTTCGGCAAGACGTTTGTGTAACAAAAGTTCTGAGAACTGCCCATCAGTAAACATAAGCTGACATTAAAAGAAATCACGCGTAATAAAAATCTCAGACAGTGCAGGATCCAATGAATGCTTGAAGTATTTTAAATAGCTTGGAATAATGAATCCTACGGTGGTCAGTGACCTTCAATTAAACAGTGTATGCAATTAGCTCCTTAATGCACCATACTTGAGTATATAAAAACCAGATATTCACGGTGACTACATCCTTCATCGTGGTGAGTAGTTCCGGACTATTGCCTGTTGGTGTGTATTCAATAAAATACCTTAGCTGTGGGTAATCTCCCATGGAGAGTGCTCTGGTGACATAATTTTCTACACAAGAATGGAGTGATATATATGTAGTCTACTTGACATTAAATGTAGAAATCCTTCTCCGTATGTCATGTTTTGGTTAAGCCAGACATCTCACACTGACTATAGCTTGCCAAGATGAAAAACGATAATTATGTCCTATGCCTGGAAACTACAAATTGATTTATCTGACCCAGTGCCAAAGTAGGTGGCTAGTCATTTACAGCCTGAGACTAGACTCCATCACTCTCAACACAGAGATGATGCCACATAAACAATCTTAACACTTACGTCCACAAGTTGGATACAAGCCATCTGAATCCAGCAGAGATTCCCAGTCACCCCCAGGGCCACAGGTAAAATAAGTCGGTGTGTCTTTGACCAATACAGAGGTGGGAGCCGGGCAGGAGATGGTGCAGGCTGAAAAACCATCAGCTGAACCACCACTGGCAGGACAGTTCTCATTTCCATTACCTCTTGGAGGGTCAAGGTTAGGGCACAGGTCATCTGACAAGGGTAAAGTTAAAGGTCGGGCATAAATCATTTGACATGGGTAAAATTCACGGTAAGTACAATCCACTGGACATGGGTTGAGTTCAAGGTAAGTACATGGTCCATTTGACATGGGTAAAGTTCAAGGTCAGGTCATAAGTCATCTAATTTAGGTAAAATTCAAGGTCAGGGTATAGGTCATCTGATTACGATAAAGTTCAAGGTCAGGGCTTCAGTCATCTAACATGGGTAAAATTCAAGGTCCTGATTACCATTAGAACTTATAATCTCATTTCCTTGTCTAGCAGCATAAACCTCAGTATGACTGTTTGCATGACATATACAGTACAATATTACAAGACGCAAGTAAATTATATGACAGACTTACAGTTAACAAAGACTGAAAAGGTACAGAAGGCTGCGTTGCCTGCTTGATCCTTAGCAGCATACACAACTGTGTGGTCACCCTGAGTGAAGTACGTGCCTGATGAAACAAAAGTATAAGTTAGCACAGCAGGCTGGAAATCACAATCAAACTACACTGCACAGTCACTATTAGATGATGGCCATCAGGCCAGAAACCTAGTAAAGCTAACATTTGAAACTTTCTGGCAACTTGAGACCTCGCAGCACACATTTACAAGAATCCTTCTTAATCAACCCAGTATCATCTCCTCTTCCATCCTTCAGTTCAGAGCCATGTAATGACCTTTCAGCCACATGAGGGCTTGCAACATTTGCAAGAATCTTATCCAGAATGGCTGTATTTCAGTGTGCACATTTCATGTTTTTAATGACCAGAAAAACAAATTACAGTTAATTTCACTTATTTGCAAAGCAAGATCTTTCAGATGGCAAAACACTTTTGTTTTCTATACGTGAAAAAAAAAATTGGCCCCATTTAAGCCCCTCTGCTTAACAGAAACTTATTCACACAGTTGCCATTAAGAAGCAGAATTGACTGTGTCACTGACCTGGCTGGTGTGTTGAGGTGATGCTGACCGCCCCATCAAAGGTTGGTTCCGTCCAGGAGACCAAAGCCATGTTGTAGATGGTGGCCACTGCTATGTCATCAGGGCAGGAAGTTACAGATGGTGCCGTCAGATCTGTGGTAAGAGGTAGAATAAAATTCATACTGAAAGGAGAGATCTCCAGATCAAGTTACAGCTCTGACTTGGATAGAAACTGTGCGTCATGTCATGTCATGTCATGTCATGTCATGTCATGCCATGTCATGCCATGTCATGTCATGCCATGTCATGTCATGTCATGTCATGTCATGTCATCTCATCTCATCTCATCTCTACATATTAACTTACCCTCCTCCAGCAAGCGCTCATCAGAGATTTAAGAGTGAATCTACACTACATTTGCTGCAAACTAATTTTCATTGCTTCACAAACCTACCATATTTAGAAAAATAGGAAAAGGTTTGCATGTGAATTTATGCTCTGTGAACTTGTGAGACCCCCACCCCCCTTTTCACCTTTTGGAGAAACAATTTTAGTTCATATTATGATCCCAGAAACAACTGTCACATCTTACTCACCTCTGGGAAGGGTACATGATGGGCCAACAGCTCCGTTAGAACACTGGACTCGTGCAGCACTTGATGGGCGGTTTACAATGACATTTCCATATGGCACGATCTCTCCCCACCTAAACACATCTCCCAGGTAATCCCCTGGGTTTGTGTCAACACGCTCCACCTCTGTAGCGAAGTCCAAAGCTCGAGATAGCATGTCAAGGCCTGACACACAGCCCAGGAAGGAGGTAGTGGTACCTAGGCCAGTGCTTGGTGTCCCAATGACAGGTTCAAATCTATGGATACACAATGAAAGAAGACCAAGCATTAATATCAATAAATAAAAAGTAAAAAGGAATCACATGCATGAAACTGTAGAGTTGATAACACCAAATACCCATATAACCATTTCCTCTCAACCAAATATATTCATCCTTGAAATAGAAGACAACTTCATATAAATGAAATCTTGCTATATAAAAAAATCTACCTATCTTCCAAAGTCTGTATTGCTTGTAAGTCACATTCAAATGCATTATTAAATAAAACAAAGAACCCCTACCATAATCTCCCCCAATCCATTCCACCCCACTGCCACAATCCTAAAATAAATAATCATTGCTTTTAAATTTTGTGTGTTATTTTCACCCCCAGTACAGAGGCTGACAGCCCTCTCATCCCACCTGCTGACCTCAGTTGTCACAAAATGTAAAGTTATTAATATTTCTCTGACATCAGTAACAACATCCATTTGGTAAAAGAACCACACCATGCGAAAGCTGCTATCACAAAACAGGGTAGAGTTAGAGCAAGACTTAAGACAGACTCTTATAATCCTTAAAACTTTTGCTATCTCTCTCACATCTCGGACTCACCCTCCTCCAGGAAGCACTATGCCTTCGACAAAGCCATCTACCTGGCCATGTCTCACGAAGTCAACGACCAAATCGATATGTCCTGTTACTTTATCCCAGGTCAGAATAATATAATGCCAGTTCCCATCATTGATGGGCTTGAAGACATACGGCAGGGACTGGATGGGGCTGAGATACAATCCACGGTCATCCAGGAAGAAGATGGCAGTCTGGTCTTCATTTGCATACCCTGAGCTGGTATCAGAAATGTGAATAAATGCCACTTAACATATACCGTGAGCAAATATGCTTTTAAACATGATCAATCCCATCATTCATTCTTTAAAAAAAAAAAGGTGTAACAACAATCATCAAGCAAGGTCTGTGTACACTGCTTTGCAACAATGAAGCATCATTATTATGTAAATTAATTATAACATGCACATTTTTCATTGTCTCGCACAGATGTCATCCACTTATGTCAAGGACAGCAATGGAAAAGGGGAATCTTTCATAGAGGCGGAGTGAGGATTGTGATGAATAGAGGATATTATCTGTATGATGCCTTTATACCAGCTATTTGAGGCACCATCCAATCTGATGTAGACAATAATGGACAAATTTCTCTTTTTGTCTTTAAGCTGTCCATCTCAACATTTCTCTAGTGCTCTGTGCACCCCATCCAATTTGTTAGTCTTTTCAGAATTTTCTCTTTTCACCCACTGCAATCGTGAATTACGTCACAAGACTAAAGACTCGTGGAGAGATTGTGCAAAGAATGACAGAAGGCAGTTAGAAACAACCGTCATATCTTTCCCATCAAAATCATGGATCAAACCAATTCAGCAATCCACATCTAAGATCAATGCAGGTCAAATACATCATCTCTCTGCTTTAAAAATGGCCCAAGTCTGAGTTAAGCAACATTTTAATGAGGATATCAAGTTGTTTATGACATACTGATATGTTTGAAAATATTAAAAGACGGCAATATTTTCCCATGAAAACTGCAACTGCAAAGATACATGCTCATTCTTTTTATCTTTTCCATATAAATGCTTTCCCCTTTGTTCTCTCAGAAGTGTAAAATATATCTCAGGTCATTTCTGAAGCAGTGACCACCTGGACTTTGACACACATTTCCACCACTAACACATACCATCCAGTCAACAGTCTTACCTAGCATAAAACATGGTGAGAAACGTTCCCTCTGATCCTGGGATAGTGTATTTGACCCAGAGTTTGACAGTGAAACCGTCTATGTCCTCATAAGGAGCAGGATAAGGAAGGGTAGCGCCCGATGCATCACTTGAGGGCTCAAGGCAGATATCAAAGTTATCACTGATATCTGACAAATAGGAAAGATGGAAATGGAATCAACTTCATTATTACTACCCTCAAAACCTTGATCAGCTGCAATGTATTTGCAAAATTTACCAGCTAGGCTATTATATTAAGAACATAAAACAGGCAAAAGCAGAAAATATGTCCTTATCTTCATACTGTCATGCTAACATTGCTGACCCTGATATTAGCCCATCAAACTAGAAGACCTCAATAGTCCACTTACTTGATGTGAAATCATGACTCTGAAGTAGCAAACGAGTTAACTAACATAAAAACATTAACACATTGAAGATACTAAAATGACAGTGAGTTGGAACAGATAGGTTATTTTCGTCATTTTTCATTATTGCTAGCCCCACCAAACAACTCGTAACGGACTTACCTTGGGTACAAGATGCTCCTGTCTTCCCTGGTGGACACCTGCAGAATGCCTGTCCAATACCATCAACACAGGTAGCAGAGGGATCACAGACAGTCTGCAGGCAGTGATCAATATGATCCTCACACCTACTCCCTGTGTACTCTGTTATAACAAGAAGGAGAAAAAATGTAAATGGATGGGTCGTAGATGAATGGATGAGGGCAACGATGAAGTAAAGAACGGATGGATAGGTATTGAATGGATGAAGGAAGAGATGGACAGATAAATGAAAGACTGACTGAATAAACACAATGTGACTTTATTTTCCGAGCCGATTTCATACCCTAATAATGCTACTAATGGCAGAGGCATTTGCAACACTTTCTGTGTGAAAGAGTCTGCCTCACTGAGGGAACTAAAGAACTGTACCCAAAGTTACACCATAAATATGCCCATGATAAACATGGAAAAGTGGACACAGATAAAACACTAAATTCATTCCCTGTATGTCATAATTTTTGTCCTCCATTAGTAATGTTTAAAGTGTCAATACAGTGTGTCTCACCATCAGAGCACAGGCAAACAGCTGAAGAGGTCAAGTTTGCAAAGCACGACCCTCCATTTTCACATACAAGACCATCACAGGTATAATACTCAAACAGATGACATCCTGTAGCTGTGGTGCCTGGAATGAAACACTTTATGTCAGATTAAAACAACCCAAATTCATTAAAACGAATGACTTTATCAACAATATCACCTGATGGCTAGTTTTGAGTTGAACAAAAAAAAACCAAATAACATTCCGTGTCTCTGAACTACAATGCCAAAAAAAAAAATGCAAAAACTGAATGTGCCCAGAAATATGAACTGATAAAAGAGAAGCAAACCATCTACACTATGAGATTTCAAAAACAATGCTTTACAAGGAACTGAGGTTAACAGATTTGCAACGGCAGTTGACTCTGTTCACTTGAAACTCCTCTGCTGCACAGAGAAAATATTGCAACTATCCAGTGAATCTCATATGGAAAACACAGAACTCTGTTCCATAAAGTGGACATTCCCATGAAGCAGACTGAGATTATGTGAAGTCACTTGTATCTCATGTAACAACTGTAAAGTGTCAGGTAATATGTCATGTTCTCCCTTCCTGTTCCATCCTAAAAGATGTAAATAGCTTGAATGCTTGCATGTCAAAATCTCTAAATTTCATCATACAGCGTATTTCACTGACACTCTTGGGTCGTAATACTATAGGGAAATATCAAACTGATAGGAAGCTCTATCAGGGTCAAAGCTGTCTCACTCACAAACACATTGATATCAAAGTTAACAAGTGTTTATTTGTTATACTCCTGGGATGCTCCCAGGTTGATGCTATAGGCTGGGTTAGAGAAGTGAAAAGCAGAGAGAGTCTTCGGGAATATCTAAGGACCTCTGTCATCCCTAACCTGGCTCTTAACCCTAATCTAAGCCTTAACTCAAACCCAAGCACATCTCGGGGAGTCCCAGGAATATTCTGAATGGGTGTATGACATTTGATCACTGAGACAATGAATGTAAAAATTTGACAAAATGCCTCATTAGTTTTACACCCTGAAGATTTTATATTTTCTTACCTGGTACACAGTCACAGTTCTGCCCATTGGTAGTGCACTGAGCTCCATTCAAACATGGATTAGCATTGGTGCAGATGTCCTCACTGTCATCACAGGTATTGCCAAAGGTTGGGGACAGACAACTGGCAGAAACAAGATAACAATATGGCAATATTTGGAGGGGACTCCATATATAACAAGATATCCTCTTCCAAATGTATGGACACCATAAGTGGGGTGGGGNGGGGGGGGGGGGGGGGGGGGAACAGAACCAGAACAGGGTGCTGTACCATGGGTGACTAGCAATGACTTTCTTATAGTTTCATTACATGTATAATATACCATTTTATGAGTGAATATTATGAAGTTAATATTATTATGGATGAGCTGTATGGTAATGTAAACCAGTGTCCGTAAGAGGTAAATGAAAGTCCTATTTTCATTTTCACTTTCATTCTTCAGGGTGTGTTGCTAGGTGTCATATTTGAGAACATTATCTGTCATGACAGTAAAGTTCAATTCTGGAGTGGCACTCTCTACCACAGGGGTCCACAGCTGAAGGCTGATTGGAAGGAGGTAACAATAATGAATCACGCTCTACAAGCCCAGCCTCACATACAAGGCGCAGAGATGACAAGTTAACCATGCTTACTCGCAGTAAAAGTCATCAAATAGCTGCAGACAAGCTGCCCCACTGCCACAAGGTCCTGTAGCTGACAAGGAACACTGGTCGACAATCTGTTCACACTGGGGACCCGTCCAGCCAGTCTCACATTGACAAGAAAAGTCATTAACCAGATCAGAGCAGTTTCCACCATGAAGGCAGGGCTCCGACAGACACTCATCTATGTTCACCTGTGGAATAATTGCAAAAAAATATAAAAATATAAAGAACCTCTTCAAAGCAGTGAAAATTCTAATGGATAAATAGCTAACTGATAATTTCTTCATGGGGCAATAAAGTCAACTTCACTGAATCAAAACTCCTCAGTGGCATAGAGAAAGCTGTGATTACTTTGGATTGTAATTTTGCATTAACATTTATAGAGAGATGTAGTATTTTGATGTGGAAAATGTTGCACTTATGTGGAAGTTATAATTATCCAGATCAAGCAGAGTTGAGTGTATGTCAAATTTGATTATGGTCAAAAATGGCACCCTACTACTCACTGACAGATTCACCATATCGATTTATTTCTTGATCAATCAGACACATAAGACTTAGCTTTGGTATGTGTATAACACAATGTGTTACTTTTTAAAAAATAACAAATGAAAAATCAAAGCTCCATTCTCATTGTCTGTCTTTTTAAATACACTAGCAATTCACAAAAACCATTTATGGATGTGCAGCTAATATGTGGCATATCAGCTGCTCTCTCCTAAAGGTATGAAGTCCCTATAAAATCAGAAAATTGGCCATGGATAGGGGGGAAAGGGGTTGGATTTTAATTTCAAAGGCTTAGATAGGTGCAAATATGTGTGTAGACTCAGAATAGGTGAGGTTTAGTCACTCAAGTATAAAATTTGTGATTGTTGCTAGGTGGGTAAGGTTACCCTGTTTACTGAGTGAAAAGGCCTAAAATATTGGGGTGTCTGCTTCACTGCCTAAGTTCTCAAACTCTAGCTGGTTCAGGTGCATTTTTCTTTGTGTCAAAATTTGGAGGAAGAGCTAAACAACATATTTGGAAAGTATTTTGACACAGCACCAGAGGATAAGTTAATGAGAGGTGTAAAACCTAATATAGCCAACAGTGAAAAACACATTGGCATCTTCATACCTAGACCAGATATATTCCCTCTGTTCCCCGACCCTCTCTATTTTTAAGAAAAAATTCCTTGGGGAAGGGCACCCACGTTAGCTCAATTTTTAAACTGCATTTCCTCTAAATTCTGAAGCATTCATTACCTGCTCATTGTATGCACAGAAATTACTACTGTATTACCACTGTCTTCATTGCTACATGATGCTATTTATGACTTATTTCTGCACATACACTGAAATATCTAAAGACTCGCTCCCTCCAAGAGCAGCCAGACATTTGGAACACATTGTATAGAGATAGAATACAACTCCAAAACACAAGTATCTACTATATCATGACATCAGGCTGGAGGACTCAAGCTTGAGTGACCGCTGGATCAGAAAAGTAAAGCAAAGTAAGTATGACTTACTGCACAGGTGGGACCAGTGAAGCCAGGTCTACACAGGCAAGTGTAAGCATCTATTAAATCCAAACACACATCAGTACCCACTGGGTCACAGGGGTTGATATTACATTCATTTATATTGGTCTCGCATCGTAAGCCTACAGATAAAAAAAAAAAAAACCATAGTTATTGACAGATCTGGATGGAAATGAAATACTAATACAATCAAGTCTGCTTAACTGCAACTTCTTGGGAGCATGAAACAGTTGCAGTTAAAAAGGTGCTGCAAAAAGAGTCAAAAAAGGAGGCATGACACAGAAACAGAGCATTATGTTCTGTGAAGAATGTTGCAGTTAAGTAAAACTTGCAATTATTCAAATTGGAATCATGTAGAGTTAATTGTATAATGCGTGAAAGCTGAGGAACAAAAAAATCTGTCAACTCTAGGGATCAAAACTTCTTGCAAAACTGCAATGAAGGGCTTTGTTCTAAACTATGTGTAAGTCATATTTCAATGCAAGAGAGGCAGTGTGCAAAAGCTGTGGAGTTTTGCATGGGGTGGATCTGAGAAAGATTATTATTAAATGGGGTGCAAATACTGTATGACTGATACTTTACCTGTAAATCCTGGCAAACACTGACAAGATATTCCCAGAAACTCATCAACACATGTGGCTCCATGCTGGCATGCATCTAGCCCTGAAAAGACCAAACACTCATCCACTTCATGTTGACAGTTGGCGCCTTCATATCCTGCCGGACAGGCACAGCGATACAAGGATGGCTGAGTAGCGTCCAGAACGCAGATTCCTCTCTCACAAGGCTGTAGCTCAGTGCACACATCTTGCAGCTGACACTGACGACTGATGAAAACTGAAAGAGAAATTGGAGGCCGTGTGGTTTGTGAGTTGTTCTCAGAAACTGAAGACTGTCAAGTCTAAGGTTTGTGTATTTGACTTGCGGGCTGGGCAGTTTACGTTGTAGTGTCCTTGGGAAAGACACTTCACTTCTATTTCCCCACTTGACTCAGGTATAAATAAGTACCTGGCTTAAGGGCTGGGGGACCAGGAAGCTGCACTACTCGTGATCAGCAATGACTTTGTTACGTACTTCATTTGTAATATTATGTATTTATTTGTAACATACATATACCTTTGTCATCACTGAAGGTCAGTTTTACCAAATACTTCTGTTACCATTGAAGATTATTTATACCAAAAATGTCTGTCACAATTGTGGGTCAGTTTTATCAAATATCTCAGTCACCACGGAAGGTCAGTTTCACTGATTACTTCTGTCACAATTAAAAGCCAGTTTTACCAAATTTCTGTCACAATTAAAGGTCTATTTGACCTAACTTAGTACTAAAATCACTGAGGGACAGTTATGTTACCTCGGCTCCTGGAGCAGAGGAAGCGCATCTCCACATCAGAACAGTTGACATCTGGACCAGAACTGCATGACACCCCATCATATCCACATGAGACTTCAGGTGGAAGGGCATCACCACTCAGGGACCGGCACTCAGCATTTAAGGGGACAGAATTCTGGCAGACAATCTCTGAAAACTGTTGGTTATAAGGGAAGGGAAAGGGGAAGGGTGTCAGAGAGTTACTGAAACTGGAAATGTAAAAATGAAGTGCCCTCACTGCCGATAACTTAAAAGAAAAATGGAAAAGAGTCAGCAGGTGAACATACTCAGCAGTTGTTTTTTCTAAGAACGTGTGAGCAGTAAGGAAGTGTGGTAGAGCCTCAGGTGAACAACAGGCTCACACGTGGAAGTTAGGAAACTATTCAGGCAGAAGATATTGACTGAAAGTTTAAATTGCTATAAAGTTAGTGTCTCTGTGGTGTATTGGTAGCACATTCAGACTTGCAAGCTGAGAGACCCTGGATTCAATTCCCGGTAGGGACAGGAAATTTCCGGTATTTGATTTTTTTTCAGCCATTTTTCTCAAATTTGATTTTCCACAGTAAGCTGGTCAAATGCCTGATAACACACTTCCCAAGATAATGTGTAAGAGCCAGGAAAGAAAAATTGGGCTCACATTCCTTCCCTTTAAAGAATAATACATAGAATATGCCTTGCCACCCGCTTACACATGTACACATGAACAAAAGTATTACGAAACAGATGATTCAGCCCATTAAAAATGGCTTCAACTTAAATAATTCAACGAGTATAGTCTGCCATTAGTAGATGACCTAATTTAGGTCCATCAACAGCTGACAACGAGAGATCTATGACAATGTCACTAGTTACTAAAACCCGCCATTGTGTGCTTTGATACACAGTGAACTCTAAAGCTCCTGAGATCGTCCAATAATAATTGCATTCACATCAATAAACTCATGCCTTGCATCACGTCACATCACAATAAATATTTTCACGTCATGTCACGTCACGGTACGTCACGTCACGTTACGTCACGTCACGTCACATCACATCATATCACATCACGTCACATCACATGACATCACATCACGTCACATATTATATTTAGAAAACTACGACAAAATTGTGGATGAACAATGACTGGAATTGTGTCTTTGTAATCCACATCTGAGCCCAAAAGAAATAACATGAAACAAATAGGGCACTCGAAACTCCTCTTGTCTAACACTGTTCACTACAAGAAATATGATACACAGCAATCTGTGTCATTTTCTTCAAGTTTTGTTCTGCTGCTCTTAAGCATTAGCAACTGCAGGCAAAGTCTTAATAAATCTATTGCTTACCACACTTGTATCCACTAGGCTCACATCAAAACCGTTTTCAAATCCTTTGGGTCGTAACCAGGGTGAGAAGAATGTGTCAGCTGTTGTAGGAAGATAAGATAAGACAAGATAAGATAAGTTAAGATGAAATGAAATGAGATGAGATAAGATATAAGGTAAGATAAGATAAGATAAGATGGAAAACTGGCTTAATTGCAGCACACATTTACACAATAATAATATAATAACTAATATTAGATCATCACGAAACAAAATACAATAATACTCTTCCTACGCATCGAGATATCCAGAAATGTGACATACTGAAAAGTTCACAGCCTTTGTCACAACAAAAGCTATTCATTCGCCTCACTTGCCGACCTCAATCCCCGTGTCCCATCCAAACTCCCAGATCTTTATTGATTTAGCAAAGCATACTGTAAATTGTGCTTTACAAGCAACAAGCTAATAGCATATATTATTCATTATTTTGTTTAACAATTTCCGAACAATAAATATTCTTCTTCAGGTAAACTTTATATTTGCACAGAACTGTTTTGATTCTAATCCTAGTCTCTCTTGTTCTGAGAAAAAGTAAGGTTGATCTATAAATTCTTTATCACTATTGAGTAAAACCGTGAAACATCTTTGCAAAGTGTTTATACACAAAACGTCGATTATTTTTAAATAAAGTTATTCTATATATTTCAAAAATGCTTTGTGTAAATTCTGGGCAGAATTGTACTCAGTTTCAATAAAACTGTCTTGGAGATGAATCTGTTACAAGATGATGCTTATGTCTCTTGCAACCTTCATGATAAACTCTAATAAGGTGATGATGATCCATGAATGATCTCCCTCTTTCTTGTCCAGAAATTGCTGATACAATAAAGTGCTTGTAAAGCTTTCCTAAAGATATTAACTCCTACAAAGTTCTTTCCTTGGTGTGCTCTATCGTTTCTTGCCCTTTTTCTTTACTGGAAGCAGCAAAGGGGAAATATTAATATTTAACATTCTAAACTGACTAAAGAATCTGTCACAGATTTCTAATATTTCATTTTAACACTCTAAACTGACTAAAGAATCTGTCACAGATTTCTAGTTTTTCATTAATTATCCAATTACTCTTTCGCAGAATAAACAACATTCTTTTGCCTGAAACATGTGATGAGGTGGACATTGAGACTGAGCAGACTGCAAGTAAACGGAGTCGACTGAAATATCACCAACCAAAAAAAACTTACCAGTGTGTGTTTCACAAATTTTTTGCACTGCCAAAGCGCCCTCTGTAAGGTCAACCACCTTTCTGTTAATCTGGCGAAAGAATTTGCATATTCCTCTCTCCACAGCTGTTAGCTCCGGTATGGGAACGTATGAAAATCCAGTGCAGTTGTCTCCCCTGAAGTTACAGATAACCTGGCAAGTCTGCAGAGTGGCATTGGTCTGTTCAAGTAGAACGCCTTCCAGTCCGTAGTAACTGTCGAATGTGTAGCTGCAATCGGAACCTGAAAATAAAGAAGATGAAGAATTGTAATGATACTCGAGAGTCTTAGCTGCAATGTTAACCTGAAAATAAAGAATAATAACAATAATAGTAACAATACTTATAAGTCTTAGCTGCAATGTGAGCATGAAAATAAATAAGATTAATTATAATAGTAATGATACTTATAATCTTAGCTGCAATGTGAGCATGAAAATAAATAAGATTAATTATAATAGTGATGATACTTATAATCTTAGCTGCAGTGTGAGCATGAAAATGAATAAGATTAATTATAACAGTAATGATACTTATAAATCTTAGCTGCAATGTGAGCATTAAGGCATTGTCCACTCTCACAACTTAACATTATTATCACCCAAACAGGCTAGACCACTCATTAACTTCCTCAACTATGTGCAGCCCAAAAAAACAGTGCTCTTGTCATTTTAAGAGTGCTGACCCCCAGCATTCAGACAGTGTCTGTAAAGCCAGGATTTGAACTGAGTTTTGGGGCATTTCTGTTGAAATATGTGGAAATATGGGAGATATTTTAAAACTTTTTCTTTCATGTAATGCTCGAACTTTGCATTTTTATTTTTTTTTCCTTTGTGAACTAGACTTTTTAGTCATATTTTTGTATGCATATTGTCAATGACAATGTACTGTCTAATTTATCATGTCTGTCCTGCATTTACTAAATGTTATTTTTGCTACCCATATACCATCCAGTGTGGCCTGAGTATGATGAGTAAACTTGTTACGCTTATTACTAAATGACCTGATGACGTAATGTATTGTCCTCACCTTGCGTATATCCTGGAGAGCATACACACATTGGCAGCCCAGTGCGATAATCATCTTCACAACTGTTGGAGTTTGGACATGATTGCTGAGCACAAGTGAATTCTGGCAGCTCACAGTCTGTGCCCCTAAAACCTCTGCGGCACCTACAGGTGTAGGAGTTGACCCCATTTTCACACGTTCCGCCATTCTGACATGGTTCTGAGGCACAGGAGTCTGAAAATGTGCACAAAACGAACTGTTAGCTGAAACTAATAAGTGCAGGAGGTCAAGAAAGGATCAGCTTGTACGACACACTAAAGCTCATTAGTAAATATGTAAAGTCAGATTAATCTTTGTAAAGTTAGTGTCTCCTCACTTTTTCCTGATATGCAACACCCCTGAAAGCAAGCAATGAATTTTTTCACATGTTGGTGGAAAGGGATAAGTTCTAGCATCGAACTCATGCAGCTGCGTCATGGTCAGGGAAGCAGCAATATTTAAGGCAAAATGATGAGATGGCCAATGCTAGGTCAACGTCAGATGGCAAGGGCAACAGATGCCTAGTGCAACAAGTGTTAGTAACATGTGTAATATCACCACACATACAAAGAAAAAGAAACTCAGACACAGGTATAATGGAAGAAAACAACCAGAGCAATAATTCACAGGAAGATTTACTGGAACTGTACCATTCCAAAAAGCTGATGGCCATGGTCAAGAATACATTACTTACATCAGTTTTAGTTAACACTGAAATACATCATGGCCATGGTCAAGAATACATTACTTACATCAGTTTTAGTTAACACTGAAATACACCATGGTCAGTACCATGATGATAAAAATTAACACTGTTAACAGGTTGTGTTCAGAAATTAAACAAAGACACTGATTTAACCATGAATCTGACACATGTTCTTATCCTTGTTTGGCCTAGTTTCTAACCAGGAGGAAAGCTAATCTTAGCTTTTAGAAAATGTAAATTCATCGGTGAAGTTTGATGGTAAAAGTGGAAGAGGCAGAAAGCATGTTGGTTAACCTTACCAATCAGGTCTGAACAAGTAGGTCCTGTGTAGCCACTGTTACAAGTGCACTGAGCATAGATCTCATTGAAGGGGTCACAAGAGGCCGTCCCTGTAGGATCACATGCCAGTCTGTCACATGCCAGCTCTTGACGTGTCTCACACCTGACAGCCGATAATTTCAAACCAAAACAATATGGTAAGCACTATGAAAATCATTCATCAAATCAACTCCAGTTAACTCCAGTCTGTTAAACTGCTACAAATAGGATTTTGTGTAAGTCACAAGATAACTGAAACTCCGCTTAATCAGAACTTTGTCTATAAATGCTAGAATGCTGGATTAAGGTGAGTCAACTAAACTAAGTCTTGGTGACAGATGTTAGTCTCTTCTATGCTCTACTTTTACTTGCCCAATAAAAGGACAAGCCTTATAGGGCAAGGCAAAAACAATATCCATCTCTATGGCTGAGCACGCCTCATTTGAGAAATATACCACCATAACTTTAGAAAAGTTATAGTGTTGTGATTAAGCATTTTATACCTATGTGATTAAGCGTTTTATACCTATGTGATTAAGCGTTTCATACCTATCTCCAATGAATCCATCCACACAAAGGCAGGTGAAAGAGCCAAAACCATCTATACATATCCCTCTTCCATTACAGCTGTCGGAGGCACAGTTGTTGATGTTGGTTTCACAGCGACGGCCAGTAGTGCCTGATGGAGAATGAAAGTAAATTACTTTTCCCATAAAACTTGAGGCAAATGTGAAAAGCAAAATGACAGGGTATACATACTGGGGCAGATGGGTGACGTAAAGTAGAAAGTAGGGAGAGAAAAGAACAAATATCCTGAAAAATCAAGCATAATATTATATGACCTGACAAACTGGTTACGTCACATCTGACATACTGGTTACATCACATATGTACTGCAATGATTTTGTGAATCTTGAGTATGATGCTTGTTAAGGAGTGTGTGCACGTAAAATCTAATTTCAGAGCTGTAACATTAATTGCCCAGTAATTACAAGTCTCGTTAAACATACTTTCAATGACAAAAAGAGACATGCCAATACACAAACTTATGCAGTACGAATACTGGCAGAATATATTTTAACATAAAATGCGGCTCCTATTTCCTTAGATTATCTCTTTTATTGTAATGTAGTCTTTATTTCTTATCTACTAGATTAGCCTCAGAAAGGGGCTCTCTAAGTTGGGCAAAATTTATCCACTTGCCTAATGACATTCATAATCCGCTTAAGTAGAAAGAGCCATGAAACTATCTCTACTATTATACCAAAAGAAAGTATGACACTTGTAAACTGGGATGTCAAATGATCTATTCAAAACTCACCAAAAGGACAACCGCATTGGAAGCCGCCTCCAGCCACAGGGGTGCAACCTCCACCATAGTAACAAGGGGATGAAGCACAGGCATTGACTGTCAGTTCACACTGCCGACCTCTGTATCCTGTGTCATCACAGAAGTTTCACATCAATTTCTCACATTTAATTGAAATTCAGTGTCATTTCGCCCAGTATCTACACAAACCTTTTTTAAACATAGACCATAAAGTGAATTTATTAAAATAATTAACATTTCGTGTATAATCACGCCTTCAGGACTGACAAATAAAATAAGAGATATCCTAAGAAAAGTAAGTGAGCAGGATTCTGAGAGCCAACAGATATTGAAACAGAACATTGAGAGACATAATGAAAAGGTGTGCGAAAGAGAATGAGAATAATTCAAGATGCTCATGGTTAATCCTGATAAAAACTGAACTTGTATCAGAATAAATAATATGTTCACAAGATTTGTTCATATATGTATTGTTATCATTTTCAGCCAAATGGCACTCTAGTGTCTGTATAATGGTTTACTTCATGTCCTTTCTTAACCACCTCATCATGTCACCACAGAGATTTAACATTAATTTTGCTAAGACTGCTCACATTTGATCCTGATAAATACTGAACTTGTATCAGAGTAATTAATGGGCTAACAAGATTAATTCATGAGTGCACTGCTATCATTCTTTTCCATGCCAGGATCTCTGGCCAGATCAAACACAACAAAGAGGACATTTTGAAAGATCTGATGAGGAAGTTGACGGAGGATGATGAGAGGGAATGGGAAGATTACCACCACCTGCAACGGATGATGGCGATGGGAATAAAGAAAGAGGAAGGCAGACAATGCAAACTGTCAGGAAGGGAGCAAAAGGCCCGCAATCAAATAACGGTGGGAACTATCAGTGGATGGACTCTTCGCTGGATCCTGGATCGGGGAACAGAGCAATGGGGTTGCCCGGAGTGCCGTGATGTTGCAACCCTGAACAATGAACAATGAACAAGGAACAATGAACTCTACCTCTCTATATATAACATGGTGCTTCGTGTCGATACTTAACCACTTCATCAGGTCACTGCATATTTTCCCTTTATCTCCCTCTGCTTCTCTTTCATACAATCTTTAGCTAACAAGATCACAGATAGACAACTAATCAACTGTTCTAATTTCATCTACCTAACTGCAACAAAAACTATATTTCATGTCATCTCTCTCCATCTACTTTAACACGACTGGGGTTAAACATGTAAAGTATGGGAGGAAAACTCTATACTCTTAGTCTCGGAGCACTGTTCAATTACCAGTAGCGATTTACACTACAAAGGTTTACCTGCTGGACATTCACAGTAAAAATCATGGTTCTCTACTCTGCAGGCAGCACCATTCGCACACGGGTTTGGATCACACAGTGTTGAGGCTGTTGGTTGGAACAATACATCAAATGAATTTGTGCGAGTGCAAATGATTGTGGTTTCCTTGTTTTTTCATAGTACAGTTCTAGGCATTGTAAATACATAATAAAGAAAACATACATCATCAGATTGTATAGTCATGATAAATTTACTCTACATCACAAGCCTGAGAGGACATCTCAGCATACCAACCTATACAACATGTCAATTCTTGAGATCTCATGGATACAAATGAAGGAGAGGCTTGCAATGAGAATCATAATACAGTAATGATGTTTAGTGTCTTGTATCCAGGCTGATGCCCATTTATACCAATCTATACTATTCCCCTACCAGGCCAAGTCATTCACTGGTTTCATAAACTCCTTGGGGAGCATCCAGTGCTGCTCCAAGTTAGTAGTGCCATCACTAGCATTCAGATGATATCTACCACTGCCTATAAGTAGGTATCCATTTCACAGGACAGTTGACCAAGAAAAATGTGAATGAAATGCACTGCTAAGGCAAATCATAAAATGCCAATAAAAGGAATGAAACCTATGACCTCTATGTCAGTTCTGGGAAATCTTATGTCAAGTTGTAATGGATACAAGTAAAGAGAATGCCACAATGAGTATGTCAAATTCCACAAGCCTCTTTTCCTATGTAATGGTGCAGTACATTATAAAAACACATCTGGCACTATGAACAAGCACAACAGAATAATTTTGTGTTACATTTTTTTAAAAAAAAAATTAGAAATGCAAACTCAACATTATGCCTTACTACGCTGGACCGTAAAGATGTACGAAGTCTGAAGACTGCTGAAAGGACATAGATACTCACCACCATCAAAGCAGACTCCGACACCAGCGATGGAAGTTTCACTGGAAGCACATTCAGTGCACCTGGTTGACCCTAACGTGCTGATATATCCAGCTGGGCATGGCTTGCAATCTGGTTGGTAGCCTGTCTCTGAGTAAGTACCCACGGGACATCGGGGAGCACAGAAGCAGCCTGGGAATACATCAGTTTCAATCAAAATGTAAATGCCCATAATAAGACCAAATATGAGTTTAAAGGCCTAGTCACATAAGGCAGTTGGAGTTCACAGAATGCTAAGCATGTCTTTGGTAAATGTGTTGTGGAATGTTTATTGTGCATCTATTATCTATGATATAAGTTTGGCCAACTTAGCAGATCTCCAAAGATCTGGAGACAATCTTTATTCATTCATATTAATACAAACATAGCAACTTTCTGGTAAACAAAAAGAAATTTCTGTAGTGTAAAACTCTTTACACCCTTATGATTTGCCTGTTGCAAATTCAGTCTTCATTTTGAAGAGAAAAGAATCTCTAGAAATTAGTCACATAAGAAAATGGAAAAAGATATCCACTGACAGAACAAAGAGAATGTTAACTGCAAACCTCTCAACGACTTGTTTCTGTTAACATGCCGGTGTCTTAAAACTATATCACAACAAAATCTTACTTTCTAAATTATCATCGCCACACTCTCTGTCATAAAAGTCAAATGTATTGGTTGAATCAAACGACATGAAGCCTAGTTCATCATAGATTATGCACTGGTTGGTTTGCACATTGTAGTTGAAGCCGACACAGTGACTGCTTCGAAACACAATGTCCCACCGCTCGCATATAGACTTGCACTCTTCAACACTAACACTGTACGTTGCTCTTCTTGGGCTCAGAAGGATCCTACTGGGCTGTCGGACATACGTACAGATATCTGTTCAAAGGAAGATTTTAAAAGTTCTGTATAGTCTGTGTAACCCAAATTCTGAAAAATGCATTAGAATATCTTTCAGCTTTCGTTATCACATGTGAAATCTTACAGCATCGAGCAAATGAAAACTTTGTAACAACATAACACAAACATTATACAATCTGCTACCTTCATACCTGTAAGCTTTTCAGCACCTATCTTGTATGTGGCTTTGAAACAATCACCTCTGGGTAATCTACCTGATAGATTCCCTTTTCATACAGGCTTCTTTTTCGTTCATTGCATTAACACGGTTTGGTTAAAAATACACTTTACTTGACTATAGACTAGACTGTCCCAGCCCAAAGACATTAATTGGGAAGGCAAAAGAGAAAAAAAAAAAACAAAAAACCAAAAAATGAACTTTTTTATATGTATTCAAAATCTAAACTGTACTTAATAAAACTAGCAACCCTAACAATATCCATGGATTTCTTTTATCTGAAAATACCGAATTCTTTTTATATGGGATGATTAACTATGTAACAACAGACATCAACATTTTCAGAATATTTTAGCTGTTTTAGCTTGAAAGAGAGATAATCACAGTTCTGCCATACATCCTCACCACAAAATCTTCTAGATCTTGCAAACTATGTGAAAACAATGAAGGAAATGTAAGCAGCTAGCTACACAATCAATTTTATTCACTCATTCAGCCTGACAAGATTTGTCTTAGAACTATTGACACCTCTGAGGATGACTTATAGTTAAAGGAATTGTTTCTAGCTGGTCAGGTAAGATTGAGACTATAATATCTGAGATTACATGGTTCACATTCATTCAAAAACTGCAAACAAAATTTAACCCCTTCTGCTAACTAATTCATTGCTAACTGTTCAGTGAAATAGGAAGCAAGCTGGAACACTTCCAACCACTTCAAACTTAAAGTCTTTCTGTAAATTGGGTATCTCAAGGAGGTGAAGTTTATTCTAGCCATACAGAGCTACTAAAGTCAGAAAGACCAACACTGAAAATGAAAAAACATAACTGAACCAAATAGAAAGACCAAAAGTACCCTTAGGAACTTGTATTGAGAATTAGCAGATGATACAGTGAATCTATTTAAGAAGAAGAGAGGCGATGAAGTTTTCACATATAAAAATGAGAAAAAAAACAGAAAGACTCTACGAAAAAAGGAGTTAAACGAAAGACAAAAAGATTCTCAGAAATCAAGATGAGAGAAGATGTATGAGAGTGAAAGAGAGACTGTAACAGATTAACTTGAATAAGGCACCACAATTATATTACATCTAGGTCATTCAATAAAATCTACAAGTGATTCGGCTTAATTTCAAGTCTATGGGAGCATGGATATTGTTGCATTTAAGTGTAGGGTCAAATTAAGGGGCAATTTTTGTTCAGGACTTTTTTTTTGTTGAAAAAATGTTGCAATTAAGCAAACTGTGATATGATAAAGTTGTGTATATATCTGTTTATACAAGTAGTAGTCTGTATTAGCCTATGTGCAATTACATTCGTTGTAGTTCTCCAGCTCCAAATCATCACTCCCATTGCAAAATGTTCCCTTGTTCACTATATAGTCATAAAAACTCATCACTTTTTAATGGGAACAAAATGTGTTTCACTGAATTGGAGTGAAGTCAGACTTTAAGTATCAAATGGACAGGAGTGCCACAGTAGCGAGAAAGAAAGAGTGGAAAAGAGGGAACGAGAAGAGAGAGATAGAATGAGAAAGAAGGAACATAAAGCCACCAAAGATAAGAAAAAAATATGAAGCCAGACCACCTTTAGATCAAACCATTTTGATATTAGCATGATGTAACATCTACAGTCTGTTGAATCAGCACACTGACAGTGAATGATACAAACTTTTGCATTCACCATCTTTTCTATGGTTGTTAGAAATCTTAAGTTTGTGTGACAAGTTAGGCGGAGCATAGGCTCTGTGAATGTGTTTTCATGCCGTGTGCAAGCAGTCACACACTGTCAAAAACTGTTGGATAAATCTGTGAAGATCAGACTGAATGACGGACACTTTCTTATTCCTTCAGTCTGGTTTATATAGAGTGCAAATACAAAAAGTGTGTAGCACTTGCTACATGTGATTGAAACTGTAGAAAATCCACTTCAAATTAGTAGAACATAATAGTTCGCGGTCAAGATTATTCCTTCATACGGTGACCATCAAATGCCTCTTTGTCAGATCATCCTAAAGTAAGAAATTTAAACACTTTTCCGCATGAGAAAACTTTGTTACAGGTAAATCACGATAAGGCTCTAGGCACAAAGTTTTATCAAAGTTTAAGGGCTTTTTCCCAGCAGGCAATATCTGCTTTGATTTCTTCACTTAATCTGAGAATGGAACTAATGAGTGTTTTTGTGAACAAATTGGAGCCACAGAGACAAACAAAACTTAAAATGTGGTAGTCAGACACCATGCTACAAAACTGAGAAAATCAACTCTACTAAATAATATTGAGGATTACAGGCTAACGGCCTTAACCCGTAAAAGGGTGGTGGGGTAAAATCACACTAAAGGGTGGTCGGGTCTCTAGAGACCCAGTGACTTCCAAAGAGAAAATAGTGGTTGGGTCTCCAGAGACCCGTACCTTTTGGGCTAATATTAAAGCTTATTGAAAATCTAGAAATTAATAATGTTACAAGGTATATAACATAAGCCTTTGGTTTCCGTTTTCATTGTAGAGGTTGCACAAATCAGTACATCAAAAATGTTTTTTTTTTTTATTCAACAAAAGCTTGTAAATTGCATTGCTAAAGAATTCAAATTTATGTTTTAATAATCTTGAACAACAATTTATTTTCTCTCTTTCAAAATTTCATTGCCAGTCATTACCATCTGGATCTGTAGAGACAAAAACAGCACAGCATAAATGGATAATTTCAAACATATTGTGGAGAGGGGAGAGAGAGAGGAGAAAGAGAATGGGACGGGGAGGTAAAATGGTTTATTTTTGCAACAAGAAGAAAAACAGAGGAGGCGGTTGACGAACCAAATGATGTTTCACAGAGAGATTCATTCTTTCAAACTGTGTCCATATCAAGATCTGATCATCCATGAAAAGCCATGCTAAGGAATCCACTTTCACGACTCATCACTGGGTAATGTTTGCTACCCACGCTCAAAGCATTTCCTGCTCAAATCCACACTCATGTTAATATTTGTTAAGGTTGTAAGCTGGCAACTATCTAAGACGGCACCACACACATAAAAACAATATTGAAAATCAGCAACAACAACAATAATCAAAATCCAGTTGACATAAATTCTGACAGCAAAGATGATGGAACTAAAAACTAATCATTATCATGGTGATGTCCAGTCCCCTTTTGATGACCACTAGGCACTAGAAAGACCAATTATACAATCATTTCAGCATTCACACAGTTTCAGGAAAACAGCATTCAGGATCATGTCTGACACTCCCAATCATATCCCCATCCATATAAAGCCCAACTGAGAAACTGTTTATACCCTCATAATAAACCCCCATACCAGTGAACATTTTGAATTCCAGCTTTGTCCTCCTTCTTGCGTCTGGTTGTACCACTCACAAACACATTTACATCCCTTGCGGGGGCAATCCTGAACAGTAAATTTACAAGCGACCTGACAGCTGGCAGTCAAACGGACTCATACCAGTACACACATTGGACAACATCACCAAGAGACCGACCTGTGCAGTTTGAGGCCAAGGGGTTCTCGGACCGGAGGGCTAAAGTGTTGACTGGACACTCCTTGCAGTAGGTTTTGTTGTATCTGTAGGTGTTACCTCTGCACTCTTCACAAGGGGGAACACCAGTGCTGGACACAAAGTTGTTGTCACAGATATCTGTGGGCAAGTGGAGAGATAGGACCATTTTGCTTTGGGCTGGCAAAAGTACTAACAGAACAAAACTGAACATCCATTCTCCTGGTTTACTAGTTTGCAGAGCTGACAACCTTGCACTCCAGGCAAATCCATAAATGCTCAGACCCCTCCGCAAACTTCTTAAGATGTTAATGCTCATGGACGCTAAAGATGAATTGAAACATCCATTCTAACTGAAGATAAACGGCTCTTTACTTTTACATTTTCAAAGGCTTCCAAAAAGCACTTGTGTTGTACTGACCAAGTTATCAGCATTTTGAACTCTGTGAAGCACAGTTCATGTCTCCATTTTCATGAATCTCTAAATTTCACATATCAACTGAAAACCCAATACAGTGAAGAGTCACTTCTTCAGAGGCTGTCATCCACGATCCCTTCTAACCTGAGACTCTTGGTCCTTGAATGCACATCATATATGTATGTGTGCATATCGACAAATGTATGTGTGTGCATGTTTGTGTTTGAAAGCCTGTATGTTTGTGGAGATGTGCATTTGTGTTTGAGTATGTGAAACATATGGCTGTAAAGCGCTTTCAACCCTCTAGGAGTGAAGCATTATAATTATACATGCTTTATTATTATCATCATTATGTCAAGATCTGATGAAAAGAGACAAGTTATCATATCAATCTACCATCCTAAGCAGATTCCGGAAATCGGTCATCAAACCAATTCACCATCATGGGTGGATTTTGAACACAAAGACATTCAGAGTTACATGAGAGCTTTTTAGTCCGCACATTGTGAAACAGTTTAAATGCTTTGTAAATCAGTACCTGGCTTTAGAGCTGGGAGGGGGTGTGGGGGGAGGGCACGGCGACTAATCCATTGCCTTTTCGTGCACTTTAGTTTATTCTTTGTTCTCCATCGCCTATCCTGTGAACCGGCAATTATCTTGTCAAGATGCCGATTTATGACCACCGGTCCGCCGTGAAGGGGGAGATAACTGGGTAGAATATAAAAGTTAGAAATTTTGTCTACTCTTGACCCATATTGCTCATCAACTAACCAGTGCACGCTGATACTGATTTCACTGTCGTGTTAATTCGCATTCACTTTCAGTTTGGAATTAAAAATATTGGAAATGTGTCAAATAATAGTGAAGTTATAAAGGTTTTACGACAGTATGTAATTTCAGTAAGTGCTAGTGAATTAGGATTATATAATTGCTTATTGCTCACTTATACCACCGTGAATTTTTAAAACAATTGTCTCTATGGATGCCTAACAGGTTCATGGTGATTTTAGTGAAAGAAATTATGTCGCGTTGCAAATAACTAAAGAGAAAGAGTTACAGAGGTTCAAAGTCGGTGGGTTCCATTTTCACCGATGTACTGAAATTTGAAAGTGGTCATTACTAGTGTTTGTGGTGTGAAAAAAAAAAACTGTTTGCATTGCTTCAGGGCTATTGCTGTCAGACTGGTTCATTTCACCTCTAAAGATATGATGGAGCATTCTTTTGAAAAATACAAGGACAAACTCAAACATTTATGAACCAGCCTGACATGTCTCAAGAAGAAATCAGTAGACCCAAGGCTACATCTACGCCAGCCAAATCCCATCAAGATTCGACCACGTCCCTTCAAAAGCCCTAATAAAATCACAACAGCTGACAGCAAAACATCACTAATGCTCAAGGGCGCTCTAATATCCCTGCAATCAGTGACTGAATCAATGACCAAACCACTCACACACCAGGAAGAAATACTGAGCACACAACTTATTAGGCGGAAACTCAACACATCAGACACTTAAGACACGATAAGGCTAAAAACTAAAGGTCAGCCACTGGTACTAAGCAGATTCACTCTACCTAGAAAGACATCGTCATTGGTGATTTCTCCACTAAGTAATGCACTTAAACATCCCCCCACTCCCTCCGTTATCTTAAATGTAAATATTGAATAATACGAGTAACAGTGTTGGACTGCAGGAGTGTCTAAACTACACTGATTCTTTCTATATGTGAAAGTAAGATTACGAACGCTTTGAACTGAACAACCGGTGATTATGCTTTCTCCATTGTATACTACTGAGAAAATGTGTGGATCACAAGAATCTGACCATTTTCCTGGACACAAATGCACTCAGAAGTAACCAGTCCTACTATCTGGCATCTCAGCTGATAATAGTATCTCAGATAACAGGCTCTACAAGCACTCATAGGAAGGGCGCGTGAATAAATTTTGTTTTATCTGTTTCACTGTTCTTTATTCTAACTTCACACACAAGATAAGCGCACTTCACGGTGGTATAAGAACATTATAAAATATTAGAAACAATAAGTCCCACTCTCAAATTTGTACGTTTTTGGCCACTTTTGACGGGCGGAATAAACGCATCAAATATTAACCAATATACATAAAAATTGACAAGCACGTACGTTGATAACTGAAATTCATGTTGTTATGGATATAATCTTTCTTGTCAAAGTGGATTTGGAGTTTCAAGGCTTTCAAAATCATTGTCAAATCTCGAAGGCGCATACCAAACCCAGCCACCCGATCCATTGCAGCACAGGTAAATTTTCGCCCCGCCGAGGAGGTCATGACTTGTAATTTGATCCGAGCAGCCGTAGTTAATGGGAGCTGGTCTGGGTAACTAAAAATCGAGTAGTTCGTCGCCGTGAGGGGAACCAGGACGCTGCATCACAGGCAACTGGCAATGACTTTGTTGTGTAGTTCATATGTAATATTATGTATTTACTTGTATGCAATGTACTGTCCTATATGTTTGTATTATGAATGAGATGTATAAAATTATATGGCCTGTAAACCATTTTCTCTAAGGGGTAAATAAAAGTCCTTTTATTTTTTTTATCTCTGCAAAGTTCCAGACCTGCGGATGTATAACCTTGCATGACACTGTAAACCATTTTCTCTGCAAGGAAAATAATAGATCTATTGTTTTCTTTTACCTGTGCAAAGTTCCGGTCCTGTGGAGCCTTCTCCCTCAGTTGACTGTCCTGGGGGACACAATGCACACTGGCCCAGGAATGGATCAATAGACTCTACCCAGTAGGTCCCCACTGGACAGAGGACACATTCGCCCTGGTCATTCTGGGACGTCCCAGGTGGACATTTCACTACAAAATGTGTGACGATAAAATAAAATGTTAAAATTTTCAGCACATATGCATGGTCATTTAACCTTCTAAGTCCCAAGAGTAGTAATGTTACTACAGTAACGTAGCCGGTTCTTTTAGATGTTTTGAGTAAATGGTTCAGATATTTTTGACACAATTTTTATATTATCTTTATAGACTATTTATTGTTATGTAGTATTATATGTGCCATTGTACTATGGTTCTTCGAGATTCAAGTCTACATATCACTTGTTATGGAAACACCAAGCTCATGTGCCACATAAGGCACGGTGGGTCTTTGAGGGTTAACATATAAACAGTAGATATGACATTACTCATGGGAGGATCAAGAAACAACTAAGTCATCCAACAACATTAGTAAACGTCTGGATTGTTTTAAGACAAGAACCAGGGCTGATAAGAAACATCCATTCAATCTTCATCTATCACCACCAAATTCTATAGTTAGTGATTATGATTGCTTAATCAACAACTTGTTTNGGGGGGGGGGGGGGGGGGAGAAGAGAAGCACTTCAGAGTTACTTAAGCAACAACTTGGGAGAGGGGGAAAGAGGACATCAGACCAAACATTACAAGTATGCTGGTGCTGCTGGTGCTGCAAGTTCATGAGGTTCAAGGTAGAGAAGATCTACTGTATTTATAATCTATTACATACATGCAGTGGTTAAGAAACTCATACAAGTTCTTAGAGAGGGATAAAATTTGTTTTGCTCTTTTTTTTTTTTAATCAAAACAGTGAAAATAGTAGACATAAATTTGATTTGTTTGTGTAAGATGAACATAACTGGAATTTGCAAGACATACATCAAGATTGCTCTCACACTATCATTTATGTATTTCTCACTATCATTTATGTATTTCTCACTATCATTTATGTATTTCACACTATCATTTATGTATTTCTCACTATCATTTATGTATTTCTCACTATCATTTATGTATTTCACACTATCATTTATGTATTTCACACTATCATTTATGTATTTCTCATTTCTCACTATCATTTATGTATTTCTCACTATTATTTATGTATTTCTCACTATCATTTATGTATTTCTCACTATCATTTATGTATTTCTCAAGACAATACGGTGTATCAAGAATCATAATCACAAATTTACTCACAGCAAACTTGTTTGCTATTCACAGTACGTGTTCCCAAGTTGCTCTCACACTCATTCCCTTCACTGGTGCTGATGGCCTGAACTGTGATGTTGGGGCAGGTGTCTGAAGTGATCTCTGCGATTGGCAAGAAAGTGCTGCTGTTGGAGCTGACCAGCAGCTCAATGTCTGCATCAATGCTGTTTAAGCAAGCGTCATACTGAACGTCCTCCACCCCAGACGGTAGCATCTCTACCTTGAACAGGATGAAGACCTGAATCAAATCGAATAGAAATCATCAAAAGAAATAAACAAATGAAGGCGAGATGCCTTGGGTCCAGTCTCCCACTGGTTGTGTGACCAATGTTACAAATAATGACCACTGGATATGTTGTCTGCCAGCTGATCAGCTGACAACAGGTTGTAAATATCAACCGTCGCCTCACACAGTTGAGTCTGGCATGCGAAATTATTTTACGGCAGCACCCAGTGTAGTAGATTGAAAGTGAGAACTGGTTCTACCATAGCATCACAAGGATTGATAAGGGAAAAGTCCAACATATCACTAGGTTATTCATTATTAGCAGAGATGTCCTAGTACTGCTATGAAAAGAGAGGGGTAATCAAACTCATGCCACATCTATATGCATTTATGCCGCCCTTCTTATAACAATATTGTAATCAGACCTACTGAGAAATTTGGCCTCATAATGCCAACTTGACATTGAATTGCAATGAAATGCACTCAACTAACAACTGGCAAATATTGCCCTGCTATGTTTATCCGCCAATGAAAAGTTGGCTTGCCTCACCGATTGCTTTTGACTATCGCAATACTGTATAATCTCCTGTGGTTCAAGCACTGATGGGTCTCTCTAAATCCCCTAGGGCCACAAGAAGCCAACTGCGGGGACAATAATACACATCTCACCTTTCCTTCCTTGCCATTTCAGGATGTCTTATAAAATTTGACCATGTACTTGGAATGACATGGATTTCTATCCCAGACAAACACCCAAAAACAAATCCAGCCAGCCACAGATTGTCACTTTTATCCATTAAACTGACACAGCTACATTTCCTTAAGGGCAAATGTGGCACCCTGTAGGGGTAAAATTGGGTAAAATTGTGTAAAATGAGTTTTAAGCGGTTTCTTAAACAGCAACATGTCCTTTATCGAATCCTGAAGTTATTTTCATGATACCTGTCTCAAAAAAGTTTATTTTGATGCAAAAGGAAATGATCACCCTTTCTCAAATGCATCTGTCAGGTAATCTTTAGCGTCAATTATCTCAAAATCACAGTTTTCGTCACTCTATCCCTTCGATCTGATTTTTTTCTGGTCATATTTACATAAAATTTTGCATAACAACTCTCCAAGCCCCTGTTTTGAGAATGTCGTGGGCTGTTTTCGATATCTTGTGTTTTTGTTTTTTTAATTTTTAAAGTTGAAAATTTTCAAAATTTTCAATGTTTTTTTATGACATTTTGAACAAAATTATTAAAAAACAAAACTAAGCATGTGACATTCTATTTTAAATAAAGTGATCTTTCAAATGGAAAAAATACCAGCATCCTACCATCTATTGTTCTCCAGATCGAAGGGTTAAAAGTTATGCAAAAGTCATCCATATTTTCCAATATGGGAGCCAAACAATTGGCGTGTCCATAGCAACGGAGGGAGGAAATTGCGAAAAACCCCCGTTTATCTTCCTTCCTAGCCCTACGTGACCCATTTTTCACCCCAAAATGACCAAGTTCCCTTTATTAATGAAAATCACCTAGTTCTACTGCACATGCCCTTATTGCTGGGGTCACCCCAACTGTAAAAATACATACACATATTTCTTGTACATATCACCATCAAAATCACCTGACAATGACTACTCCTTTCTCCCTCTCCTGGCTCCGTACCAAAACGCAGGCATGCAAGACCCAGGTTACAGAAGGACTTAATTAGCTATAATGCACTTGCCTGCTCCAAAGTACTGAAGAAATTTCCTGACACAGTGCCAGCCTTGAGCCGCACAATTTCTATAGAGCCCTGGGCAGCACAGATGGTGGTCAGGTCAGCACGGATAGCTGTGAGGCTGCTGTCCACTGAAGCCACATAGTTATTCACACAGTCGGTGGTAACTCCTGCAGGGTCATCAGGCTGGTAGACTACAGTCAGCCGAGCTGCCTTACCCAGAGGCACAGATTCTGGTAAAAAAAGCAGAAAAGGGACACTATTACAGTGATAACAGTCTTTGTACTATATGTGAGGAATTGGAAGTGTATTAGGGTGACGGGTGAACATTAAGCTCACATGTGAAAGTTAGAGGCTGATTCAGGCAATAGGTATTTAAGGTTTATACTGCTAAGAGATATGCCTCCCAGTGGTATAGTGGTAGCACATTCAGACTTGGAAGCTGAAAGACCCTGAGTATGAACAGAAAATGTTCTAGTTTAGGGTTTTTTT
This sequence comes from Ellobium chinense, assembly GCA_033807755.1. Classification (NCBI taxonomy): domain Eukaryota; kingdom Metazoa; phylum Mollusca; class Gastropoda; order Ellobiida; family Ellobiidae; genus Ellobium; species Ellobium chinense. The sequence continues at coordinate 399,069 of JAWQUT010000307.1, read as the reverse complement.
GGCCTCTCTTTCTCTTTAAGTTTATACGCTTACAACTCCTTTCTTCATCTCATATTCAGCACAGCAAACGACACCACTCAAGAAATTTGCAAGTAATGGTTTAAACTTTATAGCCTCTCCCACTTTCAACTGCTATAAAAAAAAGGCATAAGGATAATTGTATGTCATGTGAATCAGATTTTTCTGCCATGTTCCCAAATGGCTGTGACTAAATGGAGATAAATGTATCATAATCACCAACCTGCACAGGAGGGGATGTAACTGGGGGTAAACTCCTGACCAGGTTCACAAGTGGCAACCAACTGCTCATTAGTGTTGGCCTCATAGAAGTAAAACCCAGGCAGACAGGTGAATACACACGTGTAACCTCCACTCAATGTCTGAGTACAAGACTTTGCAGCATTCTCGGGAGTTGATATTGCATCCACACTGCATTTGTCGACTGGAATATATTAAATACACACAAAAAAACATCAGGTATCCATTCTTTATCTGCAACCTTTAAGATAATTTTCACACCACTTTACTTTTCAGGATTCATAAAAACCTATACTGATATGCCCTGACTAAAGGTAGGATATCGGTTGGAATGAGAAGCATATATATGCCAGTCCAATATTGATCACATCTGAACTGTTACACTGAGAATAACTTTCAATATGCCAGTCCAATATTGATCACATCTGAATCATTACACTGAGATTAACTTTCAAACCAAACAATGTTTTTTCATTACAAGGCCCAGCTCTCCATTTCCTTTTGCTTCTTCTGAGTGCCTAGCCCTCCACTGAGGGATTTTGCTTGGTTGCTTGGGTGCTATACCATTTCTTGTGCACACACAAAATTCCAGTGATTTTAATTTTCCGGGAGAAAACACATGGGTAAACCCCGCATTAAAACAACAAAGCCAAGTATCTTTCTTCACCATTCAATTCTTGAACCCTGGCTCACAACCCTCTTAAAAGTTGTAAATGGAGCACCTTCCAAAGCTAAGGTGATGAAAGTCAGGTAGACTGCAGAAGTACTTGCCCTTTAACAGATGCAGATATGCGCTGCCAAGTGATGATAAAACTCCAAATACAACAGTTCTAGACTGTTTCGTTGCAACATGGCAGTGCATTTCTTGAGTCTTATTAAATGAGACACTGTCTTATTTCTGGTAACAATATACCTTGGACATACACCTGAAACCGGCAGACAGCACTGTTCCCAGCAGCATCAAATGCAGTGACATCAACATCAAACACTCTTCCAACATCAGAGTAGGTGACCACTCCACTCGGAGATGAGAATACCACGGAAGAAATACCAATATTATCAGAGGCAGTGACGAAAGAGCTGTCAAAGGCATAGGTTGCATTGCTGGTTTGGGACACAGTCAAGATCACAGGCGCTGGGCACTCCACAAGAGGAGCTGTTTCATCTATTTGAGGAAATAAGACACTTTGATAAATACTCAGGTTATTTTGTGTAGCTCTAGAACTCAATTAATTTTTATTCAAATAGGATTTATTACAATAAATAAGTAATAAATTACTGAAAAAGCAGTTCATTTTGTTGATTACAGAAAACAGCTAAAGAGCCTTTTCTGTGAAACATTCATAGGTGACTAATCATGATGGAAAAGTTAAATTAATAAATGATTTGTGGCATACCCTAGACTGGAATGGAACAGTCAACAGCTATTTTCACAAGACATCAGATAACAACATTCTGGTTTGGGGTGCTCAGCAGATATAACAGTTAAGTGGCAGCAATGACAAAAATAAAAACAATAATGACGGGGATGATAAAAGAATTCCAATCATTCAATTTTAAATTTTAACACATGCAAAAGGGGTTTATTCTTAAAAGTTATGAATATTTACTGCCATACAAGGAGTATACGTAGAACTGCCCAAAGTGCCACCTTGTTGATCCCAGTCCCAAGACATCCAAAGTTACACAAAAGATCTAGAAGAGTTAGATTTACAGCAATGACACTGCCACTGAGGTGCTTTAACCTAAGTGGATGCTGGGTCAAAAAAGTAACAAAGGTAGCGACCTTTTCTGGGTTACAACCAAAGATGGTATCTACCAAAATGAATAGCTAAGAGTTCTTGCTTTACATTTCTCTGAATAAATTCATCAGAATTAAGAGAACAAATGTACAGGGTCAATGTTACCTATATTAAATTATGAATCACGCAGTACAGGAAGAATGGAGGAGATGGGAGTTGGAAGTAGGAGAGCACACAAGATGAGGTGGGGAGTCACCCAGTAGAAGGTAAACAAATCAATGAAGGCCTGGCATAATCAGTTAAAGGATCCTGAAGAATGGGAGCTAAGCAAGTTTGGACATGTTGGTGTTTGGACATGCTGGTGTTGCAATGAAGCCGATCAGTAGTAACACAACACTACACAACACAGGCAGCACAGCACAGACATCACGTCACACCACAGCGCAACACAATATAACAACATAACGTAAAGTACATGAAGTGACACAGTGTAGTGTAACATAATGTAATGTTCCACAATGTTACATAACATAACATAACATAACACAATGTAATAACAATAACGATGATCATCAAAATGATTCATGATGCCCACATTTCTACAAGCCAGTATTACCTAAGACTGCCACGGTCACTTGACAAGTCTCCACCAAGCCTGCATGGTCTGTTGCAGTATATGTTACAAACAAGCTGTCTGCGATTGGCTGATCTGGCAGGAAATAGGGAGGGGTCACAGCAAACTCCGCCCATGATCCACTGTTATCTAGTGCTGTAGGGGTTGTGAGGGAGGCACTGGCATAGCGTGGTACAGCAATAGGTGAAGTTGGGCAATCTATAAAAAAGGGCTTTTGAATATCTGTAGAGAGATTGAAAATAAGGTCCATTTTGATTCACATGGTCTAAACAGGTAAAAAGTGTGAGCTGTGGGAAACTGTGTCAAATTCATGATAAGGAATACAGTTGAGTCCATGTATGTCGAAATCGGATAACTCCAATTTCTTATTAGTCGAAAGAAAAAGAAATAATAGTTTTTTTTCCCTTCCTTGCGTCTATTAATTGCCTTTGCATAACAAGAAGTAATTAACTCCTTTTTCTGATTACTCCAACTGCCCAGCGCTATCAAAGAGGCAAAATCACCTCCTGGCGTCCTCTCCGCGTGATGCCAAACAAGGCCGACGGCTTGAAAAACAAACAAGATGGTACCGAGGATAGAGAGAGGCAATAAAACTTGACACTGCGAGTGCCACTAGCCGCAGTACGGGCGTGTTTAGGGGGCGTATAGGGCGTGTGTATTACACCACCGCTGATAAGACAGTGGGGGGAAGAGAATGCGAGAGGGCTCAAAAATCAATCGATAATCAAGCATCTCGGCAGCAGTGTGTATATTAACAATGCACCGTGCCGGTAAAGTCTACAGGTATAAACAAGAGGCTACCCTCGTGACCTCCCCAGTGTGCTCTTTCACGTACAGTTGACTCACCTTTATCATTTTCAACTTGAATTAAATTTTGTTCTCTAAATGATGGCTTCCTCTAATCCTGTGAAGAGAAACCTCAAGACTTTTTCCATTGAGTCGAAGATTAACATGCTCCAGGAAATAGACAGAGGTGCGATGTCGAAGTCGAAGAAGGTTATAGATGTATGGCATTCCCGCCAGCACACTTTCTACGATCTTGAAAAACCGGGAATTACCCTCGTGACCTCCCCAGGGTGCTCGCTCGCTCGCATACGGTTGACTCACTTTGGAAATCGTGAGTCGGATTCTAATTGCTCAAAATCATTGGGGCGGTCCCAATGAATTGGAGTTAAGTAGACTCGACTGTACTAAGTTGACAAGCGCAGTTATAATGTTAAAAGGTTTTTTAAAATACGGCCTGTTAACCATGCCTAATTCTCCATCATCATGTACGTGGGTAAAGTTTTCTAAACAAATCCTCTGGAATGCTACTTCTGTTTTCCACTTACAGCTATGCTTAAAAGCTGTCAGCATCATCTCTTGTAACAAATTAACGAAACAAATATATAGCCTTAAACAACAGCCATAGATAATGATAATTATAAATGAGATTTACAAATATCATATCCAGGATAATGCCCACTCTAGCAATCCTCCACTATTAATACCCTGGCAGACTAGATCACTCAAGGACTTTCTCAATTCTCTAGGGACATACAATGCTGTTTAAGATTAGTGACTGAAAAGTACTGATATTTTGTGGTCACTTTCCATATGACAAAATCTCTTGGAATCTAATGTAATCCCACTTACCAACACAGACAGGGACGCTGGCATTCCATCTGAGACCTGTCCCACTACCATCACTCTCACACAAAAGTGCAGTGTTGGGCACAGGTTCAAACCCAAATCGAATGCAGCGGTATGTGGTGAGGTTTCCATAACCGTAGCCTTCATTGTTCGGTACACCACCAGGAATACTGCCAGGATCTGGACACACACCATCTGATTGAATATAAAGATGAAACACACTTTGTTCACCCGTCAATGAATGTGTCATGTATACCATATACCTTAAATCCATACACAATCAGACACAAAAACTGCATATCAAGGAATATACATTACGTCAAACTTGAAATATGAGGCTATATACCTTTAATTAAGTCAGATGATTTATAATCTTACATCAGTACAGACAATGTGTCAATGATCCACAAAAAAATACCACTGCCAGATGCCTCTGAATAACAGTCTAACTCTTCTAATTGTAAAGCAAATATTCATTCATTTTACAAAAGAAATTTTCCTGTCATGAACATGAAACATCAAACAATCAATCTGAAAACCAATCCCATCAATTATACCATATTTCCCAGTTAAACAATCATCACCTTTTATTTTCTGAATATATACCAATTTTATAACTCTGTAACATTTTTGCATTACAAGCACAAAATTTTATAACGCCTCATGTATCACTCAAAAAAAACAAAACTGGCACAAACTGCTTTTAACTGTGCAGGAATGACATAAACTCAGACTCACTAAGAGTCACTGGATAATGAGAATGATATATTATTCCTACTGTCATACTGTCCAAGCAATTCAAATTCATGTCTTAATCACTACATGATGTTCTGATAATTCACATGACAAACACCAATAAGGTATATGAATAAATGGGGTTCTTGTTTAACTTACAAATGCAGTCCAGACTTCCAAAGTTCCACAGACCATTGCCCTGGCATGAGACGGAAGTACCAACTGCTCCGCCAACTTGAAAATATGGAAATGCACACTCGAAAATGAAAGAACTGCCAAAAGTCGTTGATCGTCCTGATAAAAAGTTGGCAGTGGCTCCTTCCGGAAGAAACAGCTCTGGCTGACCGCAGTCAATGGCTGGGAAATAAGAACATGACACTGAAATTTGCAGGTGAAATTCAGACAATTTAAAAACTAAATATCACTATAGTGCCCTGAGGCCTTGATGACTTCTAACATCTTCTGACAAAAGGGCTTATGTTGGTTTCCTGCCAAAATTACTCTTTGGCATATTCATAATCTATATGTCAACACTCATCCACAGAAATTAGGTAAGAATTTACTGAAGGAAAGAGCTATAAGAAAACAGAACCACCCAATTTCTTCAAAAGCAGTTTTGGCAAAGATAAGCCCTTTTATTGGAAGTCGTTAGACTTGCTGGAAAGGATAGTTACAATATGTGTTTTGCTATCATGTTACAGAAAATATACAGGACCTCATGCATTCAAATTCCAGTATACAAGACAATATTTCTGAGCTGTGCTCAGGCTTCTTTGTAAGTAAAATTTACTTATTTACTTGTCAACTGTCAAAGAACAACATCAGAGTGCTCTGAACAGCTTGTTCTGCTTTTCTGAAACCATCATAACATCTGGCTACAAACTGTCCTTGTTGTTATTTGGTTATCGATCATCTCCGAGCTTCCTGCAAGTTTCCATTTACCATCTTCTTTCTTCTGTCATTTCATTTATAACACGTTTAACTCTCTTGGTGCGAGGCTGCGTGACCACTATTATGGATAATGACCATTACCTCCACACTCGTAACTGTCGCCCTGCAAGCGACAACTGAGAATGCTTGGATCATAAACACACGTCCTGGTCTTGTTGAAGGACCCAATGCCAGGCACCTGACACACAATGGTCACCACACTACCGTAGCTCACAGCCACACTTGGGGTCACTAGGACTGGAGAACTGACCAATGAACCAAGACTGTCAGGTGAGCATACAGCCACTGTGAAAGACAATATGGAATGAAAATTAACAGATTTTATCTCTAAGGAAGAAAATTTTAGTCATGTATCAAAAGAGAGCACCATAAAGTACATAAAAGATATTAATATCAAATGGTGCTTTGCCTTGCTGCTTCTTAAGAAATAATGCATTTGAGCCTAATCTCATGCAGTCTCACTGAAAGAATATGCACTCCTGTAACCACAAGAATTTCTGATGAAATCTCTCTCTGCCAGCTGCTGGTCGTTTTCGTTTTAGTTCCTTTCAGTACAGTTGGTTTTGTTTCACTTATTTACTTTGTACACTCTGATGAAGGGCATTGCCCAAATGTCTCAGTTTTTTATGTTATTGCACTTGCATATTTTTATGTACTTGTAAAAAATTAAAATATTTTACTTTGGGCCTTCCTTATCCCCCACAGACCCACAGTCCGTTTTTGTTTTGCTAGGAAAACCAAATCTGGTGGAATCATTGCAAATCTGTCTCCATGTAAATTTTTTGTGGTCAAAGACCTTGCTCAAAGATAAAATATTTCTACCTCTGTCCAGTCAACTCTTGATTTTGTGCAGATTTGTAGGGAACTACAAGCAGACATTTTCTACTCATATGAGTCACTCAAAGTTTAGCTGTACCTGTGCATGCTGGGATACCAGGGACCCACTGTCCTGTCTCGGAGCAAACGGCGCTGTCCACACCCCCACTGGGCACAAAACCAAGATCACAGCCAATGGTAACGGTTTCATTCACATTGTAACTTGTTTGGGGATTGGTGAGGTATCCGTTGGTCACAGTGCCTGGATCTGGGCATTGCTTCACTGAGGAATGGAAATACCACAAACGTTTATAATTCAATTTTGATAACACTTGTCTCTCTCAGTATATAAATTTAAAAAAAAAAACAAAAAAAAACCTTTTCTTACATTTATATTTCTATGTTGACACTTTTACTATCACTTTCCTGAAAAGATATTACAGAAATCCGAGAAAACCCTACACAATGGTCAAATTTTTCAAAATTCAGATATTGTTGTGTCTGCAATTCTCTTTATTTCTGAACAGTTTGCTTATGTCTCAAGCCTTAATCTTTATTAGAAATTGAGATATGCATGTTTGGAGTTCAGGAAATTATGTCTTAAAACTGACAAAAATGGCTTTAAAGTTCAGGAATGTGTTTTCAACAGTCATTATTCTTTGTCGAATCAGGTTTACTTTACTTATATGTGGAATTACAAATTTCTAGACGTGGTGGATAGAATGCTGATTAATGTGATCATGAAAAAAAAACAACTCAACTTGACTTTGAACGGAAAAAAAAATCACTGTTTTATATCTAATGCAAAAACTTGGTCTGCGACTTCCAGTGGCTTAGTGCACTTCCATGCATATCCTTACTACACATAAAAATCCCAACAGTGATAAGATGAGAAGATATGTAACACAGAGCTTATGTAAACAACTCGCTTGTCTCTTGACCATGTAACTTAAAAATCAAGCAGAATGAAAATAACTATCATGTAGCCATGACAAAATCCACTTCTATCATCCAAAAGTTCCGTCTCAAGCGTTTTTTCCGCTCAAGTTTATTTCATTGATAACCTAATTAAGCTAATTATTTCACAACTCCTTCAACTCACAGACACAAGTGTGGTCAATGTAGTAAACATCTCCAGCCCTCAGTCCAGTTTCTCCACTTGGGATAATGTAGCCATTTGTTCCGTTTGAGAGATACAGGGAGTAGCCAGAGTTACAGGAGCACACATAACTGCCCAAGGTGTTGATACAGATCTGGTCGCAGTTACTGGTTCCTTCCTGACATTCATTAATATCTGGGGAAAAAATTTCCAAATTTAAGAAAGTTCAATATAACAGTGAGTACTGAGTACAACTGCTCTGTTTTGATTTTCAACAAGCTGCCAAAAAGGGCACGCACGCAGCTGTAGCAGCAATAAGCTGACCCGGAAACCTTGAGTCATGTTCTCTAAGAGAATAAGGGGTACTTCTATCATTCTTTATTCTAATTTTAGGACTGAGAGGATCAGTGTCTGTTTAGTTACCCTCTCTATAAACTCCAGATTTTTTAAAAACTTTTTTTCAACATCAAATGAAAAAGCAGGCAATCAAAAGTACAATGGAAGAAAGAAAGTGCCAACTCTACCTAGGCAGGTGCCGCCTTGGTCACTATAGCCATCCTTACAAGAACATCTGTGAGTGCCAATCTCGCTGACACAAGTTTCATTGATACTGCAGGGGTTGCTGGAGCAATAGTCAAAGGCTGAAACTGGAAGGAATAAGAGATAATAAAAGCTATTAATATACTGCCAGAAGAGAGGGTCAAACCCTGCACTTCGCAAGTCTGAGGTCGGTGTGCTCACTGTCCTTGCTCCGGGCCACCCTCTTGCATCCTCTCAATATTAGTTTATCAATTCGAAAGGGATGATGATCATGGTAACAACAAAATGGCAAAACCATGTTTAAAAAAAGGCAGAGATCCTTCACTATCATATCATTCACACTACTCTATAGCTTATCATAAGCACAATCAGTGATTATCAGTTTGATTGAGTGAAGAAAGGATAGCATGTCAATAACCAATGAATATCTAACAAAATTTTAATCAGATGGCAGAGAATGTTTCTGAAAATTAAAATACACTCATCGTCTTAATTTCACAAATTCAAAAAAACACATGAAACTACCTGAAAACAGTATTCTCTTATTTATTATGTAAGTAAAAAATTAAAAATTTAGAAATCTCCTTATCACTGAAATCAACCTCTCACCCATGCTTATAAAACTAACAACTTAACCAAAGAAAATATTTCTGTTCCTACTTGCTTAACATAAACAGGCTCCTATCAGTTACAAGTGTATGAGAGAAACTTATCCACATCGGAGAGAAAGTCATATGTTTATACCTGTACACTCAGGAAGTGTGCCAAATGTGAGGTCACTCTGACATGTGATTGTTGTCAACGGATTTTGAGTTCCTGTTATGACATAGCCTACATTGCACTGCACCTGCACGGTGTCTCCAAACAGTGCTGTCTGTGAGCTGGTTCCCAGTACGGCTTGAGCTATGGTTGGGATGACACAAACTCTTCCTAAAACAAAAGGGGTAAATCATTAGTAACAATCGACCCTGAACTCACTGAGTGACCGAAGTAAAGAATGAAACTCAAATTGAAATGCTCTATGAATGGCTCAATGATTTCGGGATCAACTGGAACCAACAATATTCAGCAAAATCATCTCCACCTAAAAATAATTGACCTTGGACAATTATGATAAAGTGGAATATTCTGTAACATCCAAACTAACTGCATCTAAAATTTTGGCCTTTACATACGTAACCAAAGGAATATGGATGACTGCTTCCCTCCAAATGTAGACAAACTCATGTACCAATAGATGGAATTGTATTATATGTAACAGCATGAAAACACAAAAAGGCTTCCCATAATAAATATTATTGATGTAGCACTGAAATATTACCACCTGCACATAAAGCACATGTACTGATCTAAACAGACTTACAAAGGTCAAATCAATGATGACATCACAAAGATCAGTGAGAGCATCTCTAGCAAACATGACTTCACTTGAAGTCCAATGCCTAGTGAACTCCAACTCCAAGGTACCTGAGTCGTTTTTTTTTTAATATTTCTCTTTATTTATCTGTTTACTTCATTAAGGTCTTTTCTACTCTTTTATTTTCTTTCCCATTCATTCATTACATCCAGTCATTCATACTTACTCATTTAGTTTATTCATCTGCTCATTCTATTGCTCAATCACTCATTAACCTGTCCATCCAACCACTTTCTTTTAAACCTCACAATAATTATGTCAATAATTATAATACAGAATTAAAAAGCGCAATGTATGGTATGCCGTGATTTAAAAGAGACTCAGCCCTTCCTCTCCCATCCCAACCCCAAAAAAACACAAAAAACACAAGGTTAAAGAACATACATAAAGCAGGTTGTTTTATCATTCTGTATAGTTATGTATCTTTCTGTCCTTCTACCTCACTTTGCAGCCTCATGACATTCATAATGTGAGCAGTCAGGAAGTGTGTTAGGGTTCACAGGTGAACACTAGGTTCACACGTGGAAGTTAGGGACCGATTCAGGCAGTAGGTACTTAAGAATTAAATTGCTGTGAAGTTAGCATCCCTGTAGTGCAGTTGGTAACACGCTCGGACTTGCAAGCTGAGAGACCCTGGTTCGATCCCCAGCAGGGACAGAAATTTTCTAGAGTAGGTTTTTTCGGCCCTTCTTCTCAAAACTGATCATTCACAGTAATTTGGTAAAATCCCTGGTGACACACTTCCTTAAAAATAATATGTAACATTTGAAAAAAAATTATCAGACTAAGCTCACCTTCCTGCCCCTTAAATATAAGAAAAAGAATACTACAATGAATTGCCTTTCCACCCGGTTACAATAAGGTGTGCTTTCTCCATTGCTAGACAACTTACGCTGACACACTGGCAGTCCACTGCTCCACTGACCATTCTCCTGGCAGAGCACAATGGGGACACCTGAGATCTGATAGCCTGCTGGACAAGAGAAGGTGTAGATGCTGCCGGCTGATGTGCCGTCCCCATTGGTCAGGCTAGACAGAGCATTGGTGGCTTGGGTGTTCAGTGCTGGACAAATTTGTGCTAAGAGAAGAAAATGAAGATGAAATGTTTATACTATTCATCTATGATTACATCACCGCCATAAAATCTAAGAAACGGCTGAATTTACCATTTTCTTATACAGAATATTCAATGTTCTTCTATAGGTATTCTTGTCCAAAGTTAAACATTTCTATTTGATCTCTTCGTCATCTTACATAGCATTCTACAAATTTCTGATCTCAGTTTACACATAAATTATCAATTTACTCTTTCCACTACACTTTCCCTATATCAGATTTCCTTTCCCAAAGTACACTCCAGGGACTCAGCATGTTATCATGCAAATATTTCTATGTGTAAGCCCTTGTCCCCAGTATGAAATCAAACCTTAACTGTCATTTACCTACCCAGGCACGAGGGTAGTGTCCCCCAGTTTCCACCAATATCACAGGCAATTGTTGCCACGCCTGATAGCCGGTAGCCATTGAGACAGCCATAGGTGGCCTGGGAGCCATACACTGCTCCTGTGCTTGACTGGATGTAGCCATTGCTGATACTTGGAGGCAGACCACAATATCTCGCTGTGAGGCAACAGATTAAAAATATAGGAAAAAAGTATAGAAACTGCTACAGAATAACCACCTTCAGATCATTACACCATCATTAAGGTCATTACACCATTATTACATCTATAGGTATCAATGCTACATAACGTCACAGTCAAAGACAGATGGCCTATCTCAGAGATGGGCAGTTTGCTTGCAGCGCTATTTTTATGTTTGCTCCAACCCAATACATCCATCAAATGTCACAGACAAAGGAAGTCATAAAATCATTAGTCAAAAAACAGTACCAAAGCTTGTGTATGGCATTATTTTCTTGCAAAGTCTGAAACAGTTTTTTCCCTCTCCTAAAGAAGTCATTCAAATAAGACAGGTGAATTGCCTATGACTGTGGCGATAAGCAGAATCGCTACAAACCTACTGGTTTCAGTACTACGTAACATCATCTGGCTGGTGAGTTCACGCAACTCTCCAGTCTGAATTCAGATAGTTCTGGTTGACAATAAACAGGACATTACTGGTGTCTACACAGTGATTTAGAAGCACCGTTCCGTTCAAAGCCTAGGATTATGGAAACACACGTTTTTGCACCTCTACAACAACACACTGACAGTTCAGTGGTTGTATGTATGTGTGTACGTTTACGTGTGTGGATGTTGAATTACCTTGATGTTAACACATAATATTGTATTTATTCGAATTGGCTGAAGGCCTATAATAAACTTGAACTTGAAACTTGAACTTGAACTTGTTCTACAATATGACTGCAAATAACAGTTGCATTTTGCATATAGCATGGATGGTCAAAATATTCAAAAATAAATTCTGCCCTTACTGACACTGACACAAACACAGCCACTTACGAATACAGTTTGGAATGCTCTGGACATTCCAGTTGCCATCAAAAAAACACTCCATTGTCACTGAACTGCGACTCTGCCTCCCACCAATGGTATCAACATAAAACTCATCAGAGTCGAAGACGTATCCTGTACCACACGATACTGTCAGAACATCCCCATAGTTATAGGAGCTTTGTACTGGCTGGACGGTTGTATCCTGGTTAAACCCCGGGAATGGACAACCTGGTGACAAACATAAAAAGATCATAATTTATTCTGAACTGGGTTGTTCATTTTTCATTCACTGTTTTCATACAGTGTAAAGACTGAGAATCACAATTATAAGCATAATTCATCTTTCCAAATCAGTCAGCCAGGATTTGCTCATATTTGCAATGGCCTAGAAGTGAGGTTCGAAAGTGTCAATGACTAAAAATGTTTATAGTTAGTAGTAACCAGCACTATGATTGGAAAACAGAGCTGGGAAAAACAAAAAGTGAGTGTCAGCTGGCCTAACTTAGGCATGTGGATAGCTTTATTTTTTATCTTAGATTTTTGGAAGGGTTAATTGCTCATACAGTTTCGGTAAACCAGTTGCCAAATCATTATGTGTTTCATGCTGTATGTATGCTGAATGACAAATACCAATGACTAAATCATCATTACCTTCTCAGAGTTTTGCATAGCATGACCGAGCACTTTGCAATGAGAATGATGGCATTCTTCTAATGAGTTCAGATTACTGATGTACCGATAGGATCATGTGATTCATGCAAACGCACCTATAGAATATGTTGCAGAGAAGCCTCTAGCATTAAGTATGGCACTTGTCTGGAAGCGAAGAAGCAACTTTCCTCCTTGGACAGTGATATCATTTGGAGCCTGTGACACAGGGAACCCATCTCCTGGGTGCAGTGCAGGACTGGATGTATTCAGGCCTGCATACGCCTAAGATAAAAGAGAGACAGAGTGCAGAAGTGAGAGGAGAACTGTCTAGTGAGGAAAATCTTAAGACAGCCATAAGGCAAAATCTGCCCTACTTTCTTGCACTCAACCATGTCCATGAGGAATACTGATGTATCAAAACATCTCTTAAAGCTGCGCACATCATAAAGCATTATATCCAGCTCTGATTAATCGCAATCCATTAAACCATAATTTCCACTTTACAGTAACAGTCCTCAAATAAAGTACCGGATTATTTGCTTAAATATCACTCACTAATTACAACTCTTTTACGCCACATTTTTTGCTCTCTCTTGCTTGGATGCAATCGTGGCAAACCAGCTCAATCAGTCTGTAATAAGTACCATCATTTTCTTTGTTTAGTTTATTCTCTTCTTCATCCTTTGAAACATTTCTACCTTATTTTTCCTTCATTAGAGATGCTATGTGCTACATCTTACCATCAAGGCATCAGAAGAATGCACATCGAATTGTGCCTTATCAAAACGCAATGTCACTGCCTTGCCAGATGCTGTGTTGATAATCCATCTGCAATCCTGGAAGTTTGCATAATTGAGAGTAGGGTAGCCTGGTGTGTCTATCACCCCACTGTCTTCAACAAAAGTGGCAGAACATCCTGTGGGGGCAGATAGGTGTTGGGGGAAGGCAACATTTTCAAATGAAAGATCGCAGACAAATGATCAAGAACAACACCATTCAGTGGGTTTTCCTCAAAAAAACACATTCCTAGAATCTGCCATCATGTCAGTTACAGTATTGTGGACTGACACTCTAATCTGATTTACTTTACGCCAGATGAAATGACTTCAGCATTTACAACATCTTTCAAACACAAAGTGTTTTCCAATTATTCACAGCACTACTTAACCCATTCCCGACAGCCTACAAGAATATTTGTGTCCCAGAAGCCACCACACAACATGAAAATCCAAATCACTATGCCTAATTACAACACTTTGTTGCAATCCACATTTTTTATTCAAGTTCAAAGGTTTTATTAGGCCATAGGCCAACATAATGCATTGCAATACAATATAAGTACAATCCACTGCCAAGACATAAACCGTGTTCCTCATGCACACTATTGCCACTCATCTACCACTTTCTCATCTAGCTGACGACCAGACTTTCGAGAGTTAATCTGACACACAAATCATGACTTTACTGCTATAATCACTCACTCTCTCAAACTACACTCTCTGCTTGTCACTCC
>JAWQUT010000307.1:373347-384612 GCA_033807755.1 Ellobium chinense | reverse complement strand
AATTCCTTGCCAGAGGGTGCCCATTTTGGCTCAAATTTCTGAATTATATTTCTTCAATATTCTGAAACATAAATTACTCAGTCTACGTATCTTATTATAACTGACTAAAATATTACAGCCATCATTCACTGCCCTCTGCTTCCTTTGTTATAACAGTTTCCTGATGACAACTGATTGGTTTTGCTCGAAAATGACCAAAGAGGTGTGTAATAGAAGGCAGATCAGGTGAATGGGAATGCACATGGGAACTCGAAGGTTGAAATAAGTTAATGGCATTTTATAACTCTATTCATGACCATATGGAGCTATGATTAAGCCAAGATGACCGAACTTCCCTCTCACTTACCTGTCTTGTATTGAAAACTAAACCCTCTCTTAACAGCTGTGATGACCTGCGGGGCTGCTTTGAAAAACATGTACATGACAGGTCCAGTTGAAAAATAGTGACGCCTTTTCTGAGGGAGGGAAGTCAGGCTTACAAACAATGGGCTGCTGGCATCTGGTCCATCACGAATATTGATGTAGTCGCCCTCAGCCAGATCTAGATCTAGAATCTTAAACAATGAGGAGCAAATGTTAAAAATATTCACTCCATGCTAATATGTGGAAATACTCTTCACCATGATAAGCACAAAACATTCACTTCATCGCTCTCTTTTGGTCTTTTTCAGTGTTGTCCTGTTTATTGTAAATTCAAATCCCATTTTAATAATTCATGCCTGTCATTTGTTTGTTTATGGTTCTTTCCTTTTTATTTCATTTTGTTTATGGTTCTATCCTTTTTATTACATTGTCATGTGTATTCACCTTTGTGTACTTCAATAGAGTGTGATTGTTCTATATTTTTAACTGTGCTGCATCCTTGAAAAAGGACTCTTTCGTTCCAAAAATTTGGCTTAAAGTATAATTCACATGTATAATGCTCAGTTCAGGTGTCTCTTTAGATATTGTGAATGCAAGATAATGAGCAATCAGCAATGATTTCCCAATTTCCAATGAACATACATCATGTGATGATAATGTATTTTCATGTCCATATTTAACCAACTGGATCCGATTTTATTTTTATTCACCCAACTTTGACACCAATAATGCTGGGGGCAGCCAACATTTTAATATTTCTTCTCCCTTGCACTTGCAACTTCAAATGACTGATTTGCATTATGACAGTGAGATGGGCCACTGAAGTACGCCATCCTTTTGTACAAATATATTTATTTGGCTTGTTAAAAGAATTACCAGAACACGTCTGGATTTCAAAAAATCTGCACATGAAAAGAAGGCATCAGAGAGTGATACAGGCAAGAAGCTGTTGATATTATCATGAGACTGCCCATGGCAAATCATGAACATGATGCACTGAGAAAGACGTTAAATCATGTTTTAAAGTTATCTTTTGTTTTTACCTCTAAATGCACAATTTCCCTGGCCTGGCTGGATGTGATGATGTAAACTGTCTCCTGATTGGCCAGGTAAGAGACAGGATAGCTAAATGATGTCAGGCTTTGAAAGAAGATTTCAGCTGTCAGCTGGACTCCATCATCAGGATAGAGGGTTTGCACTGGAATAAGAAAATACTGTATTCATTCATACTATTCACTGCCAAACATGCAGCATGTGTTTTACAAAACACTAATGCAAACCTGGCATTATTATCTGAAATACCTGAATCAGTTCAAGCTTACATCTTATCATTTCTTGTCGAAGTCATCTTATATTGGTACAGTTTATCATAATTTTTCTCTTGTGCACTCTCCTGATCTCTAACTTATTGATATGGAGTTAAAACATTTGTTGTGATCACTTTAACATCCTCAGCTGATCTTCAGTATATCAATGATTACCAGCACCCTCGATTTATTTTGCTGATTTCATCAATAACACAGTAAAAGATGGACCAAGCCCTGAAATAAATGCCATAGAAAGTGACTAATTTCATTTTTACCATAAAAGGGAAAATGAGGCTTAATGATGAGATAGATAGCTCAGTTAAAAAAAGACAAAAAACATAAACACCACCTTCACTTTTATGTTGAGATAATTATAACAAAATAATGAGGCTTTTAGTTTCATAGTTCAGGCAATGCCCACTCATGTGACTCACACTGTTAATGTCAAGTGCGCCAAAACATCAATGACATTCTCAGCTCCCACCCAGATGAGCATACAAAGTTGCTGCCATTTAACGGGCATTGATCACTAGCATTCAAGCAAAACGGTTTCACAGCAAAAACCCATTCTATTGAACAGACAAATGACAGAGAGGAATCACTTAACCTGCTGTCCACTCTGCATTAAATCCACTGAGCTGCTGGACATTATCCGAGGTAAATCTGACGATCATCAAATTGTTGGAGCTCCTGAGAGGCTGGATACCTCCAATAAAATCACCAGAGAGGCGGTCAAGAGTCGTCGAACTTCCCTCTGTCTTACCACCTCCCATCACAATAACTTCATCTACACCAGCTTCAGTTTGGAAATTTGTGAACTGTTGGAATATACAAGGCAAGCATTATATAAGGGAGGGAGGGAGGGAAGGAGGGAGGCAGGCAGGCAAACAGACAGCCAGACAAGCAGGCAGGCAGGCAGGGAGAAAGGAAGGAAGGAAGGAAGGAAGGAAGGAAGGAAGGAAGGAAGGAAGGAAGGAAGACGAATGTATCCAGCACTCAGGAGCTTTCTATATATAGTAAAAAAAATATGAACTACCACTAACTCTGCTCTGTCAGTGCTTAACAGGAAAGCCCAACAAACCACCAGGACACTTGCAAATTAAAACTAAATTTAGGAAACAAGAATTCCCAAGCATAAACTCAACTTCAATTAATCAGGATCCACTTAATCCCATTTTCACACACCAGCAATGTATTTTCTCAGACAACAGATACAGAAGTCGGAAACAAGCAGCACAACTCTTTCCCCATGGTAAGCCTTGTAGCAATTAAATGGATCCAAGTTGACTGTGTCAGGATGAGTTTCTTAATTATAGTCTGCGGATGATGAATGTGTACCTGAATCTCCACAACTGATCCAACTGGGCCTACAATAGTCCATTTACAGTTTGTGTTGGCACTGTAAGACCCAGGGTAGCCATCTGATGATATTTCTCCGGTTGTTCCCTCAATTACATAGTGGCACAAGGAAGCTGAGGGTAAATTATATGAAGGCATTAATTTTTCAATTATATACTAGACTTGCTGCAGAACTTCCTTTCATAATTAATTGGAGGTATGTATATGTTTGCAATAAAACAGTGTTTCAGAGTTCACTCTCACTGAAGTAGTAGAAGAGCATAAATTCACTTTGAATGAATAAAACAGGTCACATCTGGCAACCTCCAATCTTTATTTGATAAACAGACTTGCCTGATAATAAACAGATAGGGTGGGTGATTTCAAATGTATCTATGTGCAAAAACTTTAATGACTGATGCTAAGTCTCCTCAGCAAAATTTTGGTGGACAAAAACAATGCAAGGATAATGCCGCATGCTCATATTCTACAGTTCCACACAGTGCCAATAACTTAATACAGCTGGCTATCACAGTGACAATCTGAAATGAGAAATTCAAGATAAACTTACGGCAGTCCATTTCATCAGAACCATCTACACAGTCACTCAGGCCATCACACACCCGACTAGAAGGGATGCACTCATCGCTCATGCACCGGAAGCTCTCTGTAGAACAAAGGCATGATGGATTATCACTTATGAACATAACAGCTTACGTACTTTAATACTTAGTATCAATTATATGGATGATCAAGTAAATATGACTAGATTTAGACCCTGTACTTGTGAGCAGGGACATAATGTCAAAAGTTCAAAAAAGCAATATATTTACTTAGTTTTACTTTTTCATCAATCCAGAAAAGAGCAGAACTGTTTGATTCTTAATGACAGGGTATGGCGTTGGTGGTTGGAAAACACTCCTAACACCTTCCTAAAGACCTGATAAACACAATTTTAATGATGGGGACTTCTTAAGCTATTACAAGCTGTTTTACAAGAATGAAGACTTTTATGGAGTTTCATGGACCTGTGCATCTGCAACATTTGTTTCCAAACCTCAGAATACCCCCAACTTTTACAGGACCACATGACAATCCAAAATGTTTTAAAATTGTCATGTTTAATTCGCGCATTTAGGCTGTAAGGTCCTCCTCGTGATCTTTTTAAACATCTCTCCTTGCGCAATTTTAAAGAGCAGCTTGATACAGAAAGTAATATAAAACTCGACTCACTAAAATGTGGGTCAAACAAACAGATTCCGTCAACCGTTTTATCACCGACTCTACAGATTACATAACTAACCACTGTCACAGGCTCGATACTGGCAGACGAAACTTCTTTTCTCCTCACAAGTCCCAAAGGACCACCTGAAACGTCCAGAAGTATCTGATACATAAACACATTCGCCTGCCCCTGTGTCTGGTTGGTTGTCTGACCAAAAGCCTTGGTATAGAGACCATGCAGATCCATCACTCCACTGGGCACTGGTCAGTGAGCCTGCGTTAGAGGCGGATATTCTGTTGAGACCTGTGGGAAAAGAATACATGCTTTAACATGCCTTTGAGCTGCTTCTGCTGTTAATCCTGTTATTACTGTCATATTCACCATCCATGTTATGAACACTTTTATACAGTATAAAAATTTTTTTACAATATACTAACGGATATGGATGGTGTAATTAAAACAGTAATGAAACTTTAGAATTTCATTACACTACTGCATGTGCAAATTTTTGAAATCTCGGTTCCTTTCTCAGGCAAAAAGTACAAAGCTTATTATCCAAATCATTTTTTTTAGCACTAATCTTTACACAGAGTTAGAAACTGGTGCGCTGTTTGATTATGTGTGCATGTCAATATACTATCGTTGGGGAGAAGACAAGCCAGTAAATTATTTTCTTCATTTCTGGAAACTAATCATTAATCCAAAGCAACTACATATATATATCATGTCAAAAAAGTCACTTTATGTAATGTAAGATGAAGTTTCACAATACATACCAATCCAGTAATCTGAAACAGACTGGCTTGAAGCCAATTGTGACACCTCGGTGTTTGTGTAGGCATCCTGAATTTCTGACAATCTTGCTCCATTCCTAAGGGCAGAAGAAACATAATAGACGATAACTGCTGAACAGAGTAAACTCACTTGTCACTAATGTACAAACTATGACTGTATATCAGTTCTGAAACTGTATTTTATATCATGTTGCAGTAATAATAATATTTGTTGAAAGTTACCAAATCAACTGTTCAATGAAAATTAGTATTGTGAAAGTGCAATTTCTTGTTGATCTGCTGCATAATTGAAAAGCATTTGCCCAAAGTAAAGTGTATCAGATTTTTTGGTTGTTATTTAACTCAGTGAAAACTACATTGTTTCATGGAAATGACAAAATAATTCTGTGTTCAAAGTCTAAAGATGTATGTTAATATATATACAGCTAACTTGTGGATATGGTTTGCACAATGAATATTAAGAGAGGTTGATTATTCTTGGTGACACAAGTCACCCACATAACTTGAAACGTTAAAACTGCCCACAGAATTTAGGCTGGTCTGCTACATATGTTCTTTTTCATATTTTTTGTATGTCTGACCATTACTTTCTCATGTTATCTTTATTAACTTCTATATTATCAAATCTGTACTGTGCAACAAGATAGACTAATTACTTTCATATGAAGAAAAAATATGACAGCTCACTTATCACATAAAGCTTAAACCTCATATTACCAGGAAGTTATAGGTGCATTTTTGTTGAGTGATCAAATTATCAAAACTATGTACTTACTGCCTGCAGATATCATCAGCTCCATTCCATGTTAGCTTCTGATTATAAACCTTGTAACACTCTGCACCTCTCAATGTCCAGCCTGTGAAAATGGGATGTTTTATTATCTTGTGAACATTTTTAATATCAAAAATAGATCCAATTCTAATGGTTACGTTACATTATAATTATACTTTTATAACCTTTACCACAAAATAATATTGCAAATAAAGAACTATTTTTATTCAGCAAGTATTGAATTGAGATATACCCGCTAAAAAATTGCATTCATGAATTCTTAACATTAATTTTCACTAAACTCTAGACCAAGTCCTCTAGCCAGCACACTTTTCACAGTTGTGAAAACTCTTGTACTGACTATGCAACCCACCTGATGCACATGACAACACCACTGAGCCCTGAAACAAAAAAATATAAATTGGGTTATTCAGATGAAATGTATCATGGTTATTGCTGCATGTATACATATCCTGGTGGGACCCGTTTCCGCACACCTAAGCAAAAATGGCTGAAAAACGGGCATTTCTGAATGGAATTTAGCGAAATTGCACTTACCTGATGACGGAGAGACCATTCCTCTATCAATCAGTGTCAGCTTTCGATTTCAATGTAGGTCGCCATTTTTGGCAAATGATGTCAGTTGACCCCAGGGAGGTCGAAGTCTGCAACCCGGATGTAGGGATACTAGTTTCCGCACACTATGGAGGATCAGTTGTGTAAGTGTAGGAAAAACATGCTGACCGGCAATCAGAAGCAGGAAACGTAATTCTTGAACTTGAACAGGAACTGAAAACTTGAAATGATGAAAATCCCACTCCTCTCTGCCCTGGAAGTTGGGCCTACTCTTCTGGGATGCAGCAGGGACAGAGAAATAACAAACCCTAATTCTGGAATGCAGATCTGTTGGTGCACCCAGTGGTCACAGCGGTCACTGGCGACCCAGTTGATGTCCTCTGAGTCCTCCAAGGGTGGAACCTCACTCTGGCAAACACAGCAACAGGTTAAGGGGTCAAATCTTGAGGTGGATGGAGCATCAAGAGTGTTTGGAAATATGATCCCGCAAATCTTGTTCCACTGGTCCATCAGTAATTTCTTTCCCACCTGCAATGGCTCCAATGACTTTCCTCTTTCTTGTTTCACCCCTCTTGACATCAAGCTGGACCTCTCGTTGTTCAAAAAAGTCACGTGCCTCTTCTGCATGGTCATTCCGCTCTTGAAAGGCTGTTGCAGGGGTAAGATTTGCGGGATCAATGGCCTCCATACCAGTAAAAGGGTAAATTCCTGTCTCCCGAAATCCACCTGCCAAGTTCTGTGGCTTCATGGCATCTTGATTGGCTTTACATGCCAGCTCACAAACCTCACTGGCTGAAAGATGTCCGCTGGCATGATGTCTGACGGCAGCACGCTTGGCCTTTGTAAATGATTTCTCCAGGGCACCAAAACAGCTGATATCTAATGGCTGGAGGATATGTGACAGATGTGCGGGCAGGACAAAAAGAACGATGTTATTTCTTTTGGCCCAGTCCAGAACTTCCACTGTGATGTGGGTCTTGTGTCCGTCATACATCAACAGGATGGGGTCTGTTGGGTGGGGCCATTGAACATACTTGAGGAAGTGGTCTTGAAGATATTTAGTAAAAATGGAGCCATTGGACCATCCAGTTGGGGACACCGTGCCAGCTGCTCCAGGTGTTGCCTTTTCTAGAGTAGTGTCATCGATTGCGAACGTCACGATTTGCGAACACCTTCACACTATTTCATATCGGCACACACTCTCCTTCTATTTACAAAGAAACTGACAACCTGGCATGTTGGCTACACATATCTGGTACCATCCGGATATACGTGATGTCCACCATCTTACAAGATGTCCGACTGAATCAATGTACCATCAACAGGGGGTAGCCATCTTAGCTAATCCACTTCCTCCGGAAGAATACAGTTCTGAACCGGACGAAGGCTTTACCTTGTTGCCTGTTTGGCTATTTCTATATTTCAATAGTTTCAATGGTGGCCAAATAGCTGTAGACATCGTCTAACTTCTGTTTAACAATGTGAACATGATTTTGGCATTTTGGATGGGGGTGTTCGCAAAAAAAACACATTTGGATGTTAATATTAAGTTTGCCAACACTCACATATTTTCCCTTAAAGGGGCAAGGATGGGGATTGTAAGGCAATATTAGGTGATTAAATTGCCAGCCTGAGTCTAAAATTTAAATTTCCTTTCAGCTACGGCTAATCCTGCTGTAATTAAATTGCCAGCTTGGATTTTCATCATTATCATCATCACCACCATCAGCACAGTCATCTTAACTGTTTTCTCCTTCATCTTTAACATTGGCATCATTCTGCATTCAAATACAAATGAAACCTTGTATTATAAAATGTAAAAAATTTTTGAAAAAAAAAACAAAGCAAAAAATCTGGTAGTACAATATACTAGTTTCGCAATGGTTGGACAGATGTTCACAATTCTAGGACAAGTTTAAAAAAACATGGCAAACCTTGGACGGGTACCTGACAGTTGCCCATAATTTTTTAATAGACTATGACTTTATTGGCTGAACTTTGCTGTCCCATCATAATTTTTGCTAAAAAATGTGCGTCTATTAGCCACTTTCGGTTTCTATCGAGGTCTTCCCAGACCGGAGATAAACGAGGTCAAACGAAGGATACCAATTTTTTTAGGCTATGTGTGTTCGCAGCCGTGACACTACTCTAGATACTTGTGTTGAAATCTTTCCCCCTTGAAAATGAAATAGGGAGGAATCTGGTAGCCCATGGCATTTCCAGCCCCAAGTAAAGTCGTTGTTGCATCGCTTGGAGGTGTCACGGTGAGAAGTTTTTTCCCCTTGGCTGACACTGTCTTGGGGGGTTCATAGTGGGGTGTCAAGCCGTGCGGAAACTGGTCCACTAGGATATTGGAATCCCAGAACTCTCTTGATTTAGGATTGATAGGGGCAGGCTTGGGAGTTGGGTTAAGGAATGGAGTAATTTTGGTATATGACCGATTTTGGGCTAATCTATGGGTAAATGAACTGTACTGATGCACAAGTGATCCTGGGCTTAGAGATAACCGAAGAAGCAATCTTCTTGGGAGAGCTCAAAAACATGATCATTGTTAAGGCACGGTCTCATGTGTGCTTTCTCATTTCCAATCTTGCCCATAGCTTTAAATCAAGCGGTGGGTGCAAGTCGAGTCCAGGGACATTACCGTGGAGGTTATGTCTGTTGACAAACATTAACGCTAAGCCTCGAATACAAATGATGTCATTAGAAATTTAACAGGCAGCTATTTCATACTCTAACGCCATCTTTAACTTTTGCCATGTCACATGACCTTCATGTGATAGAAATATCATCGTACATTATTTAGTTCGCTGTTTAACTTTCTCAGCGTTCATTTGCCTAACGGCATCGAACCATTAATTTGTAGATTCCTCTTAACCAAAGGACTTCCAAATAGCAATACACATCAGAGAAACCATTACGTCATCAGGACCCTCCCCTACACCACGCAAACTTGAGCCCTCTTTTCCTTCCCTTCCACAAATTTCCAATAATATATTGCCAAGGACTTCTGCAGCATTGAGTTTATCATTGCTTACTTAATCCTTTGACCGTCTTCTATCTTATCCCATCTACATTTGGCAGACATTTGCTTTACACCCCCCCCCCCCCCCCCCNGCCACCTTCTTCCACCAACCGCAGTCCTNAAAGTGTATCAGATATTTTGGTTGTTATTTAACTCAGTGAAAACTACATTGTTTCAAGGAACTGACAAATAATTCTGTGTTCAAAGTCTAAAGATGTATGTTACAATATATATACAGCTAACTTGTGGATATGGTTTGCACAATGAGTATTCACAGAGATTGACTATTCTTGGTGACACAAGTCACCCACATACCTTGAAAGGTTAAAACTACCCACAGAATTAAGGCTGGTCTGCTACATATTTTATATTCTTTCTCAATGTTTTTGTATGTCTGACCATTACTTTCTCATGTTATCTTTATTAACTTCTATATTATCAAATCTGTACTGTGCAACAGGATAGACTAATTACTTTCATATGAAGAATATTATACAAAGCAAAACCTCCTTACTGAAAATATGACAGCTCACTTATCACATAAAACTTCAACCTCATATTACCAGGATGTGAGACTTAAAACATTTTTGTTGAGTGACCAGATTATCAAAACTATGTACTTACTGCCTGCAGATATCATCAGCTCCATTCCATGTTAGCTTTTGATTATAAACCTTGTAACACTCTGCACCTCTTAATGTCCAGCCTGTGAAAATGGGATATTTTATTATCTTGTGAACACTTTTAATATTAAAAATAGATCCAATTCTAATGCCGTAATGGTTAAGTTACATTATAATTATACTTGCATAACCTTTACCACAAAATAATATTGCAAATAAAGAACTAGACTACTTTTATATACTCGCTAAAAAATTGCATTCATGAATTCTTAACAATTATTAATTTTCAGTAGACTCTAGACCAAGTCCTCTAGCCAGCACACTTTTCACAGTTGTGAAAACTCTTGTATTGACTATGCAACCCACCTGATGCACATGACAACACCACTGCGCCCTGAAACAAAAAAAAATATAAATTGGGTTATTCAGATGAAATGTATCATGATTATTATTATTGCTGCATGTATACGTATAGATAGAGTAGCCTATAGGAATCCCAGAACTCTCTTGATTTAGGATTGATAGGGGCAGGCTTGGGATTAGGGTTAAGGAATGGAGTAATCTTGGTATATGACCGATTTGGGGCGAATCTATGGGTAAATGAACTGTACTGATGCACACGTGATCCTGGGCCTTGTGATAACCGAAGAAGCAATCTTGGGAGAGCTCAAAATCATGATCATTGTCAACAAGGAACCCTCTCATGTGTGCTTTCTCATTTTTAATCTTGCCCATAGCTTTAAATCAAGCGGTGGGTGCAAGAGTCCAGGGACATTACCGTGGAGGTTATGTCTGTTTGACAAACATGAACGCTAAGCCTCGAATACA
This sequence comes from Ellobium chinense, assembly GCA_033807755.1. NCBI lineage: Eukaryota > Metazoa > Mollusca > Gastropoda > Ellobiida > Ellobiidae > Ellobium > Ellobium chinense. The sequence goes on along the minus strand of JAWQUT010000307.1, from coordinate 373,761 downwards.
AATGATGTCATTGGAAATTTTACAGGCAGATATTTCATACTCTAACGCCATCTTTCACTTTTGCCATGTCACATGACCTTCATGTGATAGAAATATCATCGTACATTATTTAGTTCGCTGTTTAACTTTCTCATAGTTCATTTGCCTAACAGCATCGAACCATTAATTTGTAGATTCCTCTCAACCAAAGGACTTCCAAATAGCAATACACATCAGAGCAATCACTACGTCATCAGGACCCTCCCCTACACCACGCAAACTTGAGCCCCCTTTTCCTTCCCTTCCATAAATTTCCATTAATAAAATGCCAAGAACTTCTGCAGCATTGCGTTTATCATTGCTTACTTAATCCTTTGACCGTCTTCTATCTTATCCCGTCTACATTTGGCAGACATTTGCTTCACATCACCCCCC
>JAWQUT010000307.1:341379-351589 GCA_033807755.1 Ellobium chinense | reverse complement strand
GAATTTACGCACTCTAACCGGCAAAATTACTCTGCCATGTTCAAATGCAACCCTCTGTTGACGGGTGTATGGATCAGTTGGATAATATCAAAAACTTACCTTGACCTTGCGAGGATCCTGTGCTTGATCCCTGAAATTGAAATTAAAGTGAGTGTTAAAGAATGGGTTACAGTTTTCTCCGCTTAATCGCAACTGCGCGGGAGCGATCTTAATTAGTCAGCTTTAAAGAACCTCACTCCCGATTTAAGCAAAAGAATAGTGTGATTGCGTCATCAAATCTCGCATCCGAGAGTAAAAGGCGCATCAACAAATGAAAGCCACCGTAACCGACAATAATCAGCCAATCGTTTTCCTGTCACAATGAAAAAGTAGAAAGCGGAAGTAATGATAGTTGGAGTAGTGGCTGGCGATACCCGGATGACCGTGTATGTATACATATATATAGAATAACTGAGAGTGCTATTGAAGCAGTTGTGATTAATCTGAGGTTGAGATTAAACAGCGTTGTTTTATTTCAATTTGTAGTCTGAAAACATTTCTGTTTCCTGGTAAAAGGGTTTCGATTAAGTGAAAATTCGGATAAATGGAGATAATTTTTTAAAATTTAACTTTCAGTATTCTTGTTCTCCTTCTTTTTCTCAAGATTAAATGAACCCAAGAGATAATACTTACCGTAAAAAAGATCATGGCCACAACGTGTCTCATAGACGGTGATTTCTCCTCAGCCTGAATGATCATGAAATGGGAAATATAATTATTATCAAGATATATCTGCCACGGATAAGTGAGGAATTATTCTGTTAATGCCTAGATATTATATTTTCCAAACTTTTTCTTTTCATGAACCAATACACAAAAACAACAAGTACAAAAGGAACTTTGCAAATTAAAACAAAGGAACTTTTGAACTTGTAGATGCGGCACCCCAATGCACAAACTAATTCTATTGATCCACACGAACATAGCAACATGTTTTAAAGGAAAAAAAACTGAAAATATATTTACACTACAATTAAAACGAAAGGAATATACATTAAGATTTCTGTAGCAACGAACATATTTCGGAGTTATTCGACAAATCTGAATTTTTTTAAACCAGCCAATGCTACGTTTCAGCCCTGAACGTACATCTATGTACTAATAGGAACAACGGAATTATAGAACATTTAAGTAACAAACACTAAGTGTTGATGTGGTTTATAGAACTGTTGTATAAAGTTGAAGAAAACAAGAACAGTAACTCTCACCTTCAAGAAGATCTCAAATCCTTCATCGACAGTCATGTCACTAAGGGGGATAATGTTGGCTCCGTACTTGTTGCCCAAACCCTTGTATGTCTCAATACGGAATTCGCTCTCGTGGCCCGGTGGAATAGCTGGAGATTTACAGAGAATACAATCACATTTCAGTCGACTCCTTTTAAACCATCAACTCCCGTTAAACAATCGACTCCTTTTAAATAATCGACTGCTCTTAAACAATCGATTTCTTTTAAACAATAACTCCTCTTAAACATTCGACTTCTCTTAAACAATCGACTCCTTTTAAACAATCGACTCCTCTTAAATAGTCGACTCCTCATAAACAATGGACTCCTGTGCAACAATCAATTCCTCTTAAGCAATCGACTCCTCTTAACAATCGACTCATGTTCAACAATCGACTTTTCTTAAACAATCGACTCCTCTTAAACAATCCTCCTAGTTGTAACTTTGAACCAATGATCACACTGACAAAAACTCTTTACGAACTAAACAAACGACGAACGATAAAAATGTGTTTAAAATAGTATATATATAGACACGCTTTCCTTAATTGATTTGTTTCTTATCCAGCCTAACACAGATTACAGCGTCTAGGTATGTTCAGTTCATAAACTATCATCAAGTTGTAGCTCTTATCGCAAAAGAATGACACTGTAGATAGGCTTAGTCTCCGTTTGTTGCGGTTTGAGGGCTATCTCTTGCCTTCAACCTGTGAAGTTGAATTTAAAAACTCATAATGATCATATGATTAGTAGAATGGTAAAGTAGTGTCACCTGATGAATGTACCAATGGTAGCTAGAGGAGCCATTGACAAATGCAGCAGTAGTCACAGCAACAACAAATAATTTACGACATGAAATATCAACTCATACTTGATGCGATTTTGAAAACGATCTCATTGCCGATTGCCTTGTCTTGGTCTTCTGCCTGAATCTTCACAGCACCTTGACCTTTGTTTGGAACAGGAAGCAAGACGATTGGCTCATCCTGCAGCAAAACAAAAAAGAAAAAAAACCAAAACTAAATATGCCATAATATTCGCTTCTTCCTTAAGCGCTCGGCTGCCTTCAACAAGGTCTGTCCTTTTTTCATCTCCTTATTATATGAGTTTTCCTCGCCTCATGGACAAGCTAAATATATCGTGCTTCCTCAACAAATTCGAGAAAATGTGCTGAACTACAGCTTAGGTGTTAATATAGTTTTGCTGGTTCTAATAATAATACAACTTGAAGCTTGAAATACCACAAACCAGGATCAAACAGCACATAGAAGGAATAACACCACAGAGTAAGTTCAACGCAATAACATTCACACTTGCGCTTGCTCTATGCACATATAAGCCTTCAGTGTTTGTATTTGAAGTTGTTTATTGCATTTGAGTGGTCAATGTATTCTGAATTTGAATTTGAGCCAAAAACACTGCAGCCAGAATCCAAATATAGCACTGCACCCCAACCACAATTTTTTTTTAATTGCTTGTGTGCGTGTGCAAGTGGCCCCATGATTCAACCGAATGTGCGTACAAGGAAGTATCAATTCATCACTGTTATCGCCCTTACATAATGAATTTACCTTTCGTCAATCTTTCCTTTTGTCCGATAACTTTCAAACTACCGATAACTTTCAAACTACCAATAACTTTCAAACTGCACACCCGTATATTCCAGACTTTACAGTATTATGTTATCTAGTCGTACCTTTTTGAGTGTGAGTCCTGTAGTGTATTTAGGCCAAGCGCACACGCCCGCGTGAGTCCAACATCCCTGATAGATAAAGGCTGGATCCTGATCATCAGCATCCGTCACCTGGATATGTACTGTTGTTGTCGCTGTGTGGCTGACGCCAGAACCCCCGTCCTGGAAAAATGGATGGTGTTTGTAAATAACAGATGAAGTAGATTAATAAGATCATGCAAGGCTTTTATTTCAATCAATCAATCAATCAATCAATCAATAAGTCCGCTGTTCAGCCAAGTGATAAATCAATTTACTGATTGCTTGATTTTTGATAGACCGTCCTGTCTGTTTGTCTGCCTGCCTGCTTAGTTGCCTGCCTGGCTGCCTGCCTGCCTGCCTGCCTGCCTGCCTGCCTGCCTGCCTGTCTGTCTGTCTCTGTCTGTCTGTCTGTCTGTCTGTTTGTCTATCTGTCTGAGAATTCGTCAATCAATCAATCAATCAATCAATCAATCAATCAATCAATCACAATCAATCAATCAATCAATCAATCAATCAATCAATCAATCAATCAATCAATCAATTTTCCTTGTACAGTCAATTTTGTACTAATCCTTCGTTGTTAATAAAATGTTATCAAGACTTCAAGCGAAAGTTTAGTTTGGTGAAAACTTGTTACTTTGGCATAACATACCTCTGCCGTCAGGGTAAGGTCCAACACTTTGTTGGCGCCCATGCTGTCGAAATCAAGCTCTGACGTCAAAGTGACGTCACCAGTGATGGGGTCGACTGAGAACACGTCATTGTGGGTCAGCTGTTGAAATTGACGCAATACGTCGAGTAAGCAATCAGTCAATCAGTGGTTATTCTTATTTACTTTTTCGTTTAATTGAACCAATCAATGCTTCAGTCAGTTGCTGTAGATTTGAAATTAACTAATCATTTAGAAACGTACGGAGACACATAAATATACGAAGGAGACGCAGATGAGCAAGCATCGCTGCCATCATCATTTAGGACGAGCAACAGCAGCAACAACAGCGACAATCACTATCATCACCACCACCATCACCACCACCACCACCACCAACAACAACAACAACAATAATAGTAGCGGTAACAAAAACAGCAAAATTAACAACAACAACAGCACTAATAGCAAAATCTTTCACGAAGGTATCTGAGACGTGAATATAGAGTGAAGTGGCGTTTCTTTTGACGTACCAAAGTGTATGTGATGTTTTGGTCCAGGTTGGCATCCTTGTCCTGTGCCTGCACTGTGAGTACTACACTACCTACGGGGGTGACCTGAAAGGTGAGCATTGAACGAGATGATTTATTGACACTGTAGAACGATAATAGTAGCTTTAATATAAAACAACAATCAAATTACTGTACCATTTTCCCGGAATATGAAGTCTGATTATAATATACACTAATCGCTTGTGTTGTCTATCTTGTGTTCCATTCTGATCTTATTTTGACCTTTAGCCCCTCCTAAGTCTTCACCCCCCTCCACCCTATGTTCCCCTNAAAAAGGAGTCTGGTGGGTGGGGGTGAGGGGGAGGGGGGTCAATTATTGAGCCTCGTAAAGTAAGATTTAAAAACTTTTAAGAGCGATGTTAGCTTGTTAAGATGTCGTCACCTTAAGACTGCAACTCTTTTAAACGAAACTTTAAATAAAAACATGCTACATAATTTCAGGCTAATCTGAAACTGAAAATTAGGATAGATCTAGATCTACAAGAAATGGCAACAGTACGTGGTGCAGATGTAACGGAAAAGCAAGAGTAACTAACCTCGCTTATTTGGATGTCTGTGGTTTGGGTTTCAGGAAACACCGGGGCGTTGTCGTTGATATCGTTGATGAAAATTCGGGCGTCGTACACCTGAGAGAACAGGATGGAATAATGATCTGTTAATAAAATTCATGTTTGAAAATGGACAAGCTTTCAAATCAACTATTTCTGGACAAATATTGACGTATGAAGTGGTATACAAGAAAGCGAGATAGAGAGAGAGAGAGAGAGAGAGAGAGAGAGAGAGAGAAGGGCTAGAAATAAAACAGAGAAATATAATCAGCTTCCCTGTTACCTGCTTTCCTCATGACTATGTGTTCATCCATCCATCCATCCATCTAGCCAGCCAGCCGCACGGGAAGACAGGACGGAGGTAGGCAAGCCGACAGGAAATGAATCAACCCGCATTCCAGCCGGTCCTAAACACAGATAGCCAGAAAAGCAGCCAGGTGGCCAGCGAGAAGGAGAGACAAGATACAGAGGAAGGATGGATGGATAGACAGATGGCAAAACTTAGGTCAATTCAATTCAATTTTATAACGGGGCCGCAGAAGCGTGGAGCCATACTTACTTTAGGGCTTAAAGAAGTGTCGGTAGGCGTGCAAGTCAAAGTGAAGGGAATGTAGCTGATATCATCATCCAGTGCCGCTGTTACACCCTATGAAAAGTTAACATGTATCTAGTCAGTTATTGAGCCACCTTACGCACACCCTCTGACACAACGTCATCTCTTCAAAACATTTCAATCTCCTATTTTCATATATCCATTATAGATACAAAAGGTTTCTCTGGACGTTAACGTTAATCAAACGGCGGTGCTGGCACTTGGGCAACTACACCTGCCTGCTCCACACACTGTAGTCCAACGTGACTCAGACTTACATAGTGTTACCAAACTGTCTCCCTACCTTAAAGTTACCCACTACTTTAATGCTGCGTAAATATATTACGTTAACATGAAAACTGTCAAATCACTAACGCAGCTACCATAGAAGTAGCACCAACAAAGAAGATGACTGTAACGACGGAACAGTACCAACAATCAAACTGTCAATAGTCTGATCTACTATTTGAAAACTTCTCTTAATGTATACTATATACTGCTAATAATACTGACAATGACGGTAAAGTAACCCGTTTCTAGGCAGGTTTAGATGTTCTATTATCATTACCCTGGCAGGGTGAACCATTCAGCTGTTTTCTCAAATCCCTGAAGATCATACAATGCCGCCGCCGTTTACGCTCTGAACATCAACATTGTGGCAATTCTCTCTCTCTCTCTCTCTCTCTCTCTCTCTCTCTCTCTCTCTCTCTCTCTCTCTCTTTCTCTCTCTCTCTCTCTCTGCCTACAGCAAGGTACCTATTTTCCAGGTGTCTGGACAGAAAATAAATTTTATGAAATGCATTCGCAGGACACTTGCAACATAACCACATCGGTAATCGAACCACCGGTCTTTTGACCTTGAGTCCAACGCTGAACCCTTTCGACCAAGCTGCTCTACATAACTACTTACATCTCTGTCCAGGCCTTTCTTCAACCTCAAGTAATTCTTGCTGTTCTCAGTGATGAATTCGAAATACTCGAACGGGTCAACGAACTCGAAGTTCATGCTGTGAGTGAGAGTGAAGTCCCCTGCGCCATAGTCACCATAGATTCTCAGCTCAGACTGATACCTTTTGGAGCCAGATGTCAGTGCCTGTTGAACATCTGAAACATTGGGAAGAAAATAATGCTCTTGGAGACGTTTTAAAATGAAGCTTGTCCTAAATTTCTAAATGTACATATTTAGGTCGGAAAAAGATAGAGTTTCATGTTGTGGATTTAAGGTTTGCAAATGGTTTCCTTCCATTTTTTCAAATAATGATGATGATGATGATGATGATGATGATGATTACCTTCGTCTGTAGCTTCGTCAACCATGAATTCTAATGCTGGCAATGTAGCCAGGAATGGGCCGTCGTCTAGAGGATCACAGGCTGGAATGAACATGTAAAACATGCCAGATAACAAATGGCAAAAGATGCAGTAAAATAATGAGATTATCGCATTCGTTATCGATGTGTTTATGATAGGCTTCATCGGTCCTTTTCAGCACATTTATGGCTATAGGAGCCACGAGGCTTGGGCCGTCTTCGCACCGCTGATAAGATGGTGCCTTTAAAACGAGGCGAAATATACCCAGAGAGAGACCTGTCCCTAGCAAGATTCAAACCTGGACTTTTGGTTCCGATACAATAGTGCTATACCACTCGACCATTCTGCCAGCATTCGCTGTTGAATAGAACCAAATGCAAGAAAAACTTTTCGGTAATCAGTGCTTGCGCATTTCCGATAACTTCCTCTAAACAGTCGGACTGGCGCATTGCTGATTGTGAATTTGTGAAGTTTTATCCAGATTGCAAAATCCACTCTTCACACCTATTCCCCAAAACATCAGAATAATGCTTTTCACTTTGACAGAGGATTGGGATAATAAAACAATGCAAGTACATGTAAATGAAATTCCTCTTTTCTTTCACTCAACCCCACTCCCCCTCTTCTCCCCCCTCCCCAATCCCCTCTTTTCTCTTGCCTAGAGGATTGTCAGTTTTCTGCATTGAATCCCAATGCTCAAACCATATGGATAAGAAATTCTGAATACTTTTGGATTTTTTTTGTCTTAAACTTAGAGACAGTATATCCAAACTGTGGGGTATTCTGTCCTAAAAATGATACTTCTGATTTAATAACTTTGCTTGGTAGTCCCCTGGCCCTTCCTTTCCTCCACCACTTTCCCTCTGATTGCAGCTATTTTTGTCTCAGGTTTAGGGATCGCATATTCACATCAAAACTAGAGAATGCTCTGTCTTCAAAATAAAACCTCAGATTTAATAACCTTGGTCGATAAACTCCTGACCCTTCCTTTCGCCATCTTCTTTCCTTCTAAATGCAGCCTTCTTATATCTCATTCAAGTCTGTTTTCCTTTATGTGTAACCGGGGGGAAAGGCACATACAGTGTAGTGTATTCTTTCTCTTATAGCTTTGTCTGACAATTTTTCAGATGTCACATATTATTTTAAGGAAGTGTGTCACCAGGGATTTTACGAAATTACTGTGAATGATCAATTTTGAGAANTCCCTCGCTTCCCTCCCCCCTCCCCCTCCCCTCTTCTTTCTTGCCATGTCAGTTCCGTGTAATGAACCCCCATCCTCAAACCAAATGGATAAGAAAACCTGAGTACCTTTTGGATTTTTTTTAAAAAAAATTTAGAGACAGTATATCCATATCAAAACTGTGGGATATTCTGTCCTCAAAATGATACTTCTGATTTAATAACTTTGCTTGATAGTCCCCTGGCACTTCCTTTCCTCAACTACTTTCCCTCTGAATGCAGCCTTTTTGAATCTCATTCAAGTCCATTTTCCGTTTATGAGACTCCACACAAAAACGTGTCGGACTGGAAACTAACTATAATGTCATTCTGTAGTGCGCATACCCTCGCCTAGGGAATTGATAATGAAACTGTTTCTCCTTGGCACACTCAGGAAAAATTCTTGGATCCACCCTTTTATCCGGATTCGTGCAAAAGTTTGATGCTTTCTGTTCCAGACCAGACCCACCTTTCCCATCACTTTTTCTTCGAACTGGGATCTAAATATCCTAGTCATCGTGTAAACAAACAGTTTATGTCAGTTGGATCCACTTCAACAACCAACAGTAAACAAACAAAAAATACGGCCTAGAACCATTACATGCACATATTAACTACTTAAACTGATATCTTTGTTTCCATTCTATTCTTTAGGTGCTTGATCTTGTGAGAGACCAATTTAGTCAGTTTTTTGCGGCGATAAGCCCTTCTTTGTAAGACATAAATCTATAGAGAATTCATTTTGCCGAGTCATTGCTATCAGGGAACTCTACCAGGAACAAGGATTTTGACTCGAGCCATCCGGGGTCAGGAGAGGGGAATGTTCCATTTTCGCGCCCCCTTGTGGCCCCGAACAGACGCTTACAATCTTATTTCTTCTCAGATAAAGCGTGATTTGATCTACCCATAATCTCTGACTCTCGTTACGTCCACGGCCTCGTTGTAAGCAAGCAAAGAAAAACTTCACAGTATTTGGTAGTGGTTGATCTGAGTGAGTGATATATAAATGATCTGTCTCGTCATCTTTTTATGTAACTTTGGATCTTCCGACCTCCCCCCTCCCCCTCCATTATACGTCTCCCCTTACCCCCCTCCCCATTCTCAAAAGACAATGACTTATTAGTCTCAGATCTTACGTGGTCGTTTTGTTTTTTTTTCTCTACCCCATTGTTCTTTTAAACGAGATCAATGGAAGTCACTGGGGAAATTTCAATACATTACTACCACACATAATTTGTCACAGTCAACTCCTTTAAGGCCTCCCCTCAGGAACACAGAATGTTGCTATTGTGAGGAGTTCTGACTATCCGATGGATATAGCAATTAAAATAATCTCTTATCTGGAATACGCTGCAATTAAGCGAGTTGGGATGGAACAAGCTGCAATTAAGTGGGTTGGGATTAAGTGTATTACTGTTCAGTAGAGTCGACAATATGCTGATGATGATGTCTATGAAAAGCACATAACCTTCTGAACAAGCAGACAGGATCACCACAAGGAACAATAGCTCGTAGTATAACATGCACTGAGATCTAGCAAACAGGATCTGCCTGCCTACAGGGTAGGCCCAGGTAGTCTCTAGTTGCAGGATATAGACTGTCCAAGCCTTATAGCTTGAAGGTTACATTAATGCACATTTATCTGACAGATTTCATGGGTGAAACACGACCTAGACTTAGACAGACCAAATTCAGATAACCTGTATTTCATTTTGCAGAGCCACTCCTTTCCCGAAAGGTCTTAAGCAAGTGATTATTTTTCTTACAAATCAATTTTCATGACTTACTTCTTGAAGGAGTTGCATGAGACAGCATTTTCTTAAAGTGTAAAAGGCATGCCAGTGTCACTGCTTCTTTATCCCCCACCCCACCCCACCCCCCTTTTTCCGCCTTCCCAGCCCCGGCTCCAAACAAAACTTTGACGATAGGAGAACATTTTAAAATGCCATGGATTCTCAGCTTACAAGGCTAGTCTATATGCAAACCAGTCTTTCGATTTCAAGATCAGACTACCTCTTCTCCGCAATACATAACATGCATATTGCTGTTTTTAGGTTACGTTAGAATGTACAGCATGTGCGTCATCAACATGCCGTAAAATCTATGAAGTTGATGTAAGTTTTTATATTAGTTTGACGCCCCAGCCCTTCAAAATTCAGTCAGCGAAATTGCTTTTGTATATATGTGTGTGTGTGTGTGTGTGTGTGTGTGTGTGTGTGTGTGTGTGTGTNGTGTGTGTGTGTGTGTACGTGTGTGTGTGTGTGCGCGCGTGTGTGTGTGTGTGTGCGTGCGTGCGTGCGTGTGTGCATCCCTGCGTGTGTGTGTGTGTGTGTGTGTGT
>JAWQUT010000307.1:316409-326511 GCA_033807755.1 Ellobium chinense | reverse complement strand
GGGGGGGGGTCAACGCCTAAAATTTTTCACAAATCTCTTTCAAAAAAGGTCACCTCAAATTCTGATTTGGTCCTCATTTTTTTCATTTGGCTGGTTTGGACCGCGTGCTAATACATAGGCCTACACACTTTATTTTTTCTCTATCTAGAAGACTTAAATTTTACCTGAAACTTTAAAACTGGATGTTTTTTTGTAGATCACAGGTCATTTTACATATTTCTACACCCTGACACTGGCTGGCAGGGTCCCAAAAAAGAAGGATTTTACATATTAGCAGTCAGCGTGGAAGTCTCTCTATATTATTATGCATCTCTGCCTAGTGCCAGTCGTCCCCCTGCTGCCACGCTTGTATGGGTTGTGAGAAAATTCAAGGATAAGGACTAAGAACTGTCTGAAGGGTGCTTTTTCTTCCGTGACCCTAACCCTATATCTGCCACTAACCCCTAATCTAGCCTCTGAGTAAAAGAGCCTCTGGAGAAGCTTAAAGTTGCAGGTTTGTTTGATAACTTGTGAAGCAGCGTGGCTGAACATTCATGGCGTTGGACTCAAGATCTAAAGATCGTGGGTTCGATTCCCAACCACGATCATGTTAAAGGTCCCTTGGGAAATCAAATAACTAAAAATAGATACTGTATAGAGATCTAGGAAAAACGAAGGAGATCAATATTGAGAAGTAATAAACATAATTCAACGTAGCACAGCATACCATTCAGCCAAATGTTTGACTTGATTTGTTCAAAGCTCCAGCGTGACTTGATGTTACTGTGCAGCAGTCCTTTGAATAGTGCGACTTGATGTTGATCTGGATAAGAAAAGATAACTCTTGCAATGCAAACTGAAATATGTTAAGTCAGAGTTATCTCTCTTGGTTTTAAGCTTTCATTGTAATTCCTCTTGTCGTCGTCTGACGTCATGATATTTATCATTTTTTTTTTTTTCCAAATTAGTCAACACAGCCATCGACACCATTGTTGTCGTACCCCATCTCCGTCACCACCACCGGGGTTGTCGTCGCCCTTCAAATCAACCCTCTATTATCATCAGCATTACCACTATCAACATCAACTGCAACAATAGCAGCAGCAGCAGCAGCAGCAGCAGCAACAGCAGCAGCAGCAGCAGCAACAGCAGCAGCAGCAGCAGTAGAGGTAGCAGCGGTAGTAGCAGCAACAACAACAAAAACAGCAGCAGCAACAACAACAGCAGCAGCAGAAGCAGCAGCATTAAAAGCAGCCGAAGTGTTTCGGTAAGGAACTACAGTCTACTCCATACAATCCCAAACCATGTAATAGCACTTGCTGGTAAATGGCTACAGTGCAAGCCTACGACTAGTGCCAGCCTATGGAAGACTACTCTTTGGCAGGTCTCAGAAAATCTGCAGTTTGAAGATGAAGTCAAAGTAAATGCTTTGATTGAAGATGAGGGTGTTTTCTCTCCAAAACAGCAAGAAAAATTTTACAGAAATTTCCCCGGGTGCATGGAATACTGATCGTGTGCTACTATAGGACTATATGCAGAAAACACAGTGTTAAGAGTTGTACACAAACAGCAAAACTTTATCAATTTTCTTTTCTGTGCTACCATGAGATTGCTATTACAAGAAGTCGATTGTGCCTACCTTTGAACTGATTGACAAGTCTGTGGACATTTTCTTGTTTCCGTTTTATCGGTCGCTTTTCACAAACACCGACAAATGTGACACCTGCAAAAGACAATGTGGAACATACAAAAGCTCTTCAGATACCCAGTGAAATGTACAAGTTTTAATTCTGAACTAATTAATTCTTTAAGCAAATCTTCCTCTATATTACATGGGTAGAAGTGAATGGAAAAAAATCGCCGGGTCAAAACCTAACGATTTTTTTTGTAAAGATAAAGCAGGAAAAATGCTATAAAAACATAAAAAAATGGAAATACGTAAAGCACACATACGCTCAACGTTTAGAAAATTATATTCACAAAACGGCACAGTTCTAGAGAGTATTGGTGAAACTACTATTTTATACATTTATTTACATTTTGTATTAAGTTAACTCAGACAACATGTATCCAATACAACAGCATCATCGACGACGACGACGACGACGATGACGACGACGATGACGACGACGACAACAACAACAACAACAACAACAACAACAACAACAACAACAGTAGCAGCAGCAGCAACATCAACAGCAACAACACCAACAACAATAATAAAACCAACAAAAAAATATCAACAACAGTACAAATAACATACCAACAGCCTATACAACAACAACAACAACAACAACAACAACAACAACAACAACAACAACAACAACAACAACGACAAAAGACGTGTATGTTGTTTTCACAACACTGCTGGACGAACGAGCTTCTCTTCGTATTCAACAGACAGAGTGATGAAGCCGCACAAACGCAGGTCCGCTTAGATATTTTACTTTCTATGCTTCTGTGAGATTGCTATTAACCCTCTAAGACCCAAGAGAGAACATAAACATTGCTAGAAAATCTATTGTTATATATACTGAGTAAAGAGTGCACATGGCTTTGCTTAATACAATATTAGAGACAAAAGTTTAAAACTCTAAGCACAGTTATAATTCTGTGGTCACAGAGGCCATATTATCCGAGTATAGTATGCTAGTTTTTTTTTAGGACTACCTTTTATCATAATTAAATATCTTCTCCAAACGTACCTGCCAAATATGGGACAGTGGATCCTACAGGGTTAAGAGTGGTGGACTGTGCCTACATTTGAAATGACTGACAGGATTAACAGGGTTAATGTTATCTTACCTAGGGCGTAAATATCTGCCTTGAAAGGGTCAAAGCTTGGACTGGGCACCAACATCTCCGGAGCCCAGTAGTCCTTGGTGCCATTACAGTCCGTTTCTCTATCATCTTCGCTCTGATATTTTCTGGCAAAGCCAAAATCTGAAAGGAAATGATGGGGGAGGATTTCCATATGAGGTAACCGGCAATACATTGAAAATATCTTATCAATCGATCAAATAATTACAAACAGGTCCCCAAACCATTTGAAAATGCTATTTCTCAAGGAATAAAACATGTTTTTGCTTCTGTAACGGAATTAATGAATATTAAACTTACGCACTGTGGAGTTGGCTTCAAGCTTGGCAGACATTTTGATACTGAGGTCAACTTGGGAAATCCAAAAACAGTACCATTTCTCTTTCTTTGTTTATCCCCCACAAAAATCCAAGCCCCTCTTTTTTTATATCAGCCCCATCAAAATAATCCCGTTTCTGTGTGTTCATTAGTACGGGTCAGAAGTTCGTTGTAGGAGTTACCACATATGGAAATCCTTCCAATGATGGCTACGACGGAAAAGCTCGGCATAAGAACAATATGATTACAGAAAATCTCGAAACATACTTTAAATACATAAACAAAGTAGTTACATGTAAGTAATAATGAATAATTAATAAAATAAATAATGACAGTCAAATAATGCATCTAATGATTATAGCTGTGATGGCTTGACCTTTCCGAAAATTTCACTGTATTTTGGCAGCCGTGTTGCCACCATGTCAAGCTTTGAACGAAATGGCGGCTGCCGGTTCCGTCTTTCAAAGAGCTAATGTCACTTTGTTCAAGTTTGACCTGATGACATCATAATTGCCAGGGGGTTGCCAAGGAACACGAAATGTTTGGAAAGATCAGTATTATGCAGATTGACTTTCCTTGTTTTCTTGTTGCATATTACAAGTCAGAATATCGCCACGTTCATTCTACGACTGCCCAAAACCAATTTTGTATCCCAACCCTTAGCATGCAACTGCTCCCTTCCCCTCTCCTTTTTCCACTCCAAGTGCACAATGGTAAAAAGGAAGGGTTTTCGTATGTGGGCCATCCTACAACGTGCTACTGATCCTTGCCAATAAACACACTAACAAGTGATTATTTTCATGAGACTGGTATAATCTCGTTTTTTCCCGGCATTGTTCTAGGATGGCCCACATATGGAAATCCTTCCGGTAAAAAAAATAACACAACTACAGAGGTTGGAATATAATACTCTTGCAATTTAATTCATGTTGGCAAGAGTATTTGATATTGAAGAGAAACGATAATCAATGGCTGGAGAACAATTATATAGGCCTACATTGATAATGCTTGTACATTGGGAAAAATCAGCATGTTGGAGAAATATATAATGATGTAAACAAACATGGATACAAAAAATAGCGTGTTGCTGCGTATTTCTTTTGTTCTAATGCAGCGATGATAGAAGTAGAGGTTGGGTGCACGCTGGAGTTAAAAAGTGTGCAGAAGCGTGAAGGGTTATTTAGACTTTGTTTTTTCAGAACTCGTGGTAAACAATAAAGAACAAAGGAGCAGAACAATGGCGAACTGACGCTATCATCGTTTCACTGGTCTTGCAATTAATATAATGAAGACCGGTGTTGGGTCAGTTTTAACACTAGACCAAGGATGGGTTACAAATGAATTTTTACCCTGTGGGGAAAAAAAAATCCCCTTTTTAGTGATGATCTGAGATATTGATGCTATTATGATTTTCCATTTGTCTTCTTTTACCTTCTAAAACAGTGTAGAGTTTTTGATTTGTTCAGGTCTCCCAATTTTACAAGCTAAATCACATGCCTCAATGGTTTGCCCTAAGAAAAGGTTGAGAGGGGGCATTTTCTCAAAACCTCAAAAGATGATTTAGGCAAATGTGCAATGAGAGCGACAAAGTGATATTTTTTGTCTTTATTTCGTTGAATTTCAATGTTGAAAATCACGTGACTGGTCTTAAGACCTAAAAACAAAGGTTTATTCTTCCAAGTGACTTATGGAAAAAAATATTTGTATAGCGCTATGATGAGGCCACCCACCTGCCAGTTTGGGAATGTTGTTGTCTGTGATGAGTATATTCTTCATTTTAATATCCAAGTGAGCGATGAGTTTGTCATGCAAGGACTCCAGGCCCGATACGACACCTGACAGATACTCTCTGTTGGATGACAGACAAATCAGATTGAGGTAAACTAATGTTATATAGACTAGTATAATTTGGTCACAGCAGATGTGAAAAGTGATTAAGGATTAAGATCAAAGACAGAAATGAATGAATGAATGAATGAATGAATGAATGAATGAATGAATGAAAATGAATGAATGAATGAATGAATGAATGAATGAATGAATGAATGAATGAATGAATGAGTGGCACCTGAAGAAACAGCAGAATTGAAGAACTAGGCTAGAATAGAGTTCAAAAGTCAAGGCGTCATAAAATCAAGCTGCAAAAATGGTTGTTTGTCTAGTTTTCAATAAATGATTAGAAAACAGTGTATACGTCAAAATGTCCTAGCCAAAGTCAAACAGTTTACACACAAAGCAAAGCCGAGAAGCTGACACATTCCTGAATTTACGCATCCTAATTGGTGAATGGGATAGCCTGCCGTGTGCAAAGACAACTTTCTGTTAACAATTGGCACAAAGACAAGACATCATAATTTAAAGAAGAGGTGAGATGATTTCAAGCTTTGACCTTAAATCTCATCTGGAAGAGACCGATGATGTCTTCACTGTGTATAAATATTATTGGTTAGAGGGGAAGCTATGGGGAGAGGGAAGAATTTCCATATTATATGTGTGCCAGTCTATAACATGCTCTTGACTAAAGAGACTAGAGGGATGATTTTAATAGGGTTGGTATAAAAGAGAACGGTTTTTTCTTTGCTTGTAGGCATACACAGAGAAAGAAAAGTATAGTTTTCAAATCTTATAGTCAGGTTTTTCGCGGCATATTGTAGAATGGCACACATATGGAAATCCTCTTGAGGGAAGCATTTCCATATGTGTGCCAGCCTACAACATGCTCCTAATTAAAGAGAAGGGTGGGGAAATCTTGCCAGATATGCATACCTGGCCATGGCGTGGCGGTTGTCAAGGTGACGGAGGAGGCTATGAAGGTCACCCTTTTCACAGAATTCGGTGGCAATCCAGTATGAATCCACACAATCCACTGCTGCTATGAACTTCAACTGCCGGAGAAAATAAAAAAAAGTTTAATAACAGACACACAAATATACATGTATAGTCGAACTCTCCCTATCCTATCTCCTGCGGAACGAGAAAGTAAAGTTGGTATCGAAGGAAGTTGCCATTTTGGGAGGTTTTCCGAAGGGGACTCTCAACTGGGCAAGATTTCCGCAGGCAACAACCCGTTGGTTAGGGTTAGGGGTAGGGCTAGGGGTAAGGGTAGAGTTAGGGTTAGAGGTAGGATTAAGGGTAAGGGTAGGGTTAGGGTTAGGGGTAGGGTATATCTTTAGAATGTTCTTATTTCGGGGGTTGTTGCCTGCGGAAATCTTTCCCTCAACTGATGCTCCTGTTTTGACAGATATTAGGATTAGGGACTCGCCTCGACTGACGCTCCTGTCTCGATTAGGGTTAGGGTAATTAGGGCCAGGGGGTAGGGTTTAGGTTGTATTAGTGTAGGCTTGAATTTCGTTTAGGGGCGTGAGTCTCATTCGAAATTCCTTCCCATGTTTTGGTATCTTATTCTTTAAAAAAGTATTCACACGTTAATTTTTGTAATTTCTTTGCAGTTTAGATGAAGAGACAGCGAGAGGCTTTCCATAATGTGGTAACCCCTACAACTACGGTCAGTACCTTAATTCCAAATAACGTACTAATACAACCCTAACCCTAACCCTAACCCTACCCCTCTAACTCTAAATCTACCCTTAACCCTAACACTAATGCCCATCGAGATAGGGATATCAGTCGAAGCCAGCGTAACTCCTTATCGCCAGTTATGGGAGGATTTCCAATGGTAACTGGCGATAAGGAGTTACGCTCGCTTCGACTGATGCTCCTGTCTCGATGGGCATTAAGTGTTAGGCTACTGTTAGGGTTAAGGGTAGGGTCAGGGTTAGGGAGGCAGGGTTAGGGTTAGGGTTGTATCAGTACGTTATTCGGAATTAAGGTACTGACCGCAGTTGTAGGAGTTACCACATATGGAAATCCTTCCCCAGTTACCACATAATAATATTATGGCAATCCTCCCGAAACAGCTAGTGTCACGGCACATAAGGTTTTGCTTCATTGATGCAACACCACCGATAACTAGAGATAGATCTGGTTAGCCCCAGGTTAGTCCCTCATTTTTCTCACCACATTGGGTCCTTGAGCCTGTTTAAGCAGCTGCACTTCATTTGCAGCAGCCTTTTTCTTGGTTTTGCCCTTTGACATAACTTTGAGGGCGATGATTTGTCTGGGCTTGTCCGTCTCTTCCTGGTTGTGTCTACGGCACTGGAGGACTATGCCCCCATACCCTGATCCCAGAGTCGACAACACTGTGAGATCAGCATGTCCGTTGAATAAATCTTCTGCGGTTTTATCCAGGGACATAAACGGCCAGCTGCTTGTAGATTTGGTGGCGGTATTTTCGTTTTCTCGCATTTTAACGTGACGCGAGATTCACTGACAAAAAGTGCTGGGGAATAGCTTTCAGGGATCCTGATTATGTTGGGAGACAAAGATTCGGGCCTTTTCGAACCACTTGTTTCTATGCAATATGATATGATTTTGTGCGGTGTTTCCTGATTCTTTGACGGCGGCAGCTTGCAAGGGTTTAGTATGCTCTTCCAAGCAACAGAGATGTCGTAGCGCTGTTAGGCGATCAAGCACTACTTTGGCTGTTCCAAAGCGTTAGTCACAGAAAGCTTGCACTAAATCCACACTTAAATCCACCTAGATAAGAAATTATCGTCTGAACAGAAGCTTATCTCGAGACCCTAAAACACCAGTCTCAGGAGGAAATTTTAGATTTGCACATGAGTATTCTATGTACAATTGGATAAAAGGCTGCTTTAAGAGGTTTACGCCTAAAACACAATGTCCATCCTAGAAGAAGGGTTAAAACTGAATTCATCCCTGTACAATGGAGACACATAAAAATAATAGTGTAAGAACATAGCTGACGAAAAGCTTTATTTTCAGATATTAAAAAAGTAATGCTTGTTTTTTTTTTAAAAGTATATGATTGGTAGTCATATAAATATTACAGCAGTGGTTACAGTAGAAACAGCTCGTGGAGATTTTTGAGAGCAGCTCACTGTACCATTCAATGAATTCTGAACCTTAACTCAAACAAACAAACAAACAAACAAACAAACAAACAAACAAACAAACAAACAAACAAACAAACAAACAAACAAACAAACAAACAAACAAACGATGTGTTCTGAGGGCTGACGTCTAATCCGTGATAATATAGCGAGGGTAGGGAGGTAACCTATCGTATCTAAACATGGCCATATCTCGAGATACGATAGTTTGCTTTCCTACCCTCGATAGATTTCGACCACTGAATACTTTGGCGGAGTCAGAAATATCATTGGGGAAAGGGAAAGGGGAGGAGGAAGGGGGTGGGATGGCGAGAAGGGGGAGTAAGGAAAGACGAATGGGGACAGTATATTTAATGTGAAACACTACCTTTATACCTCAGAGTATTCTGACGACATTTCTATACTTGTACTTAGTCGATTTATTGCAAAAGATTCAGGTTACATGATCATGAAAGCTTGGGCATTTACGTTGGGATCTCTTACCATCGTAAGAATTACATTTGCTCTGCATGTTGAACGCTAGTAAGGGTTGCAGTTAGCACAGGTGCACGTGCATTTTTTTACGATGGTAGGAGATCCCATCGTTAATGCCCAAGTGCTCAGTTGTAATGTAAAATTACGACCTTTCTACCACAGAATGCTCTGTCGTTGTTTTTATACTCAGTCGATTTATTGCCACAACTTGAGGGTACAGATTCAAGGCAGTGACGTTATACAACCATGCATAATTCATGACTTTTCAGATGAACGTCTCAAAGAAAAAACTCGGTCTTTTGTGGGACGATGCGGCTAGAGCAGGGACAAGAATTACAACATGAGGATCAGTGGCCGTTTGCATAATCCATACGTTAGTTAACTTGCTGCGTTAACTATAGTGAACACTGCTAATGTTTTGGAGTTTCCCGTGGTTACCGCCGTGCGTTAACTAACATAATGATTGCATACGGCCACAGTGGCCGTTTGCATAATCCTTACATTAGTTGACGCACTGTGGTAACTACAGGGAATTCCCAAAACATTAGTAGTGTTCACTGTAGTTAGCACAGTACATTAATGAACGCTATGCATATGATCACAATTCGGGCAAAGTACCTATAAATGTAATCAGGGTGTTCTTGTGTTCTATGGAGGGAGAACGCAATGATTATCAAGAACTTAATTGTTCACAAAGGGAAACATATAAAAATGTTCATCAGTAGGTATATAATGGGAAACTATTTTATGACCGGAACCAGTAACAAAACAAGTAATAAGAGAGGATAAATCACGAAAGAGCCAATTTCATGGTATCCACTTCTTCATGACTAGATCTAGACTAACTTATACTAAGTTATAAAATCCGTATTGGTATAAGCTGGAGTCACTAATAAAAAAAAAAAGCCAAAAAAAAAAACTATGCATTCAAGGGCGATAAACGTGGTAAAAGAATTACATCAGCAGGCAATTCTTCAGTTATGTCCCGTGACAACAATACCCGGGTCAGGCTGGTCTTGTCCTTTGATTGATTACAAGCGCTATATCGCATTAATGTTGTTTACAATAAGTCTCAGCGGCCAAAAAAAAAACTAAGAAGAAAAAGAGACTATTGAATAACAAGTCTGCAGGAAGAAGTGTATACTGTACTGTCACACTCATAAGGAGTACGTTATCACAGCTGAGTGAGTTTTTCAGGAGAGAGAAACAACTATAGGTTACAGACTTCTAATTGGCTGAAAATAACATGTTGTTACATACGTTAGGAAGACAGTAAAAAATCTGTCCAAGGGCCCTAGATTTGTGAACCTACCTGCGAATTATTTTACATTCTCTCCTGATTTTGTAAATTAAACCTGAAGTTTGGGTCATTCGCTTCGGTTTCGGTGTGGCCTTCTCTGCGGAGCACTTGTCGTTAAGGAAACTGGTTAGCTTGTTTACACCTTTCGATGTATCGGTTCGCAGCTCGAAAACGAACTGCAAGATCTATATTTTGAATATCATTTTTAATAAGCTCATTGAATTCTGCAAATAATTAA
>JAWQUT010000307.1:277343-297128 GCA_033807755.1 Ellobium chinense | reverse complement strand
CCCCCCCCCCCCCTTGTTTTTTTACTCTACAGGTTTCTGGCACCTATTAACGGGCCAAATTACTAATTGTTTAGATTATTATTATTATCACTCCACTTATATATAAAATCCCCCTATTTGGTCCCTGCCAGCCAATGTAAGCGTATAGGAATAGATAAAAGAACTTGGAATCTAGATAAGACATTCAATTTAAAAGTTTCAGGTACAATTCGAGCCTTATACATTTGAAAATAAAGTGTGCTGGACCTATGTATTAGCACCCGGCCAAAACCAGCCTAATAAATAATTCGGAAGCAAATCAAAAGAAGAGGTATACCGTTTTTGAAAGAGATTTGTGAACATCTTTTGGGCGTTGACCAAGCCCTCCTCCGCCATTTCCCTCTTGCTTTTCCTTACCATAAAAGATTGAACAATGGAAGTACTTTAATCTCCATGGCAAAAGAAAACAAAAATTCAAAACTACAGCAGAATTGGTAGAATAACACATTTCGTTTTATAGAGCCCAAAGAAGAAAAAGCAGTAGGTGCAAATGATCTACAAGCCTTCAAGGATGCAAGTGAGATCTCTGGTTTGTACACAGACCTATAGCAGAATGTCTTCATTACCTTGAACCTCATGTCCTTTGAACTGAACTGAACTAAACTAAACTGAACTGAACTGTTCGGAACTAAACTGAACTTTATTTCCAGACTGCAATAGTTACAACAATGTGGAAGGTAAGCGAAACGGCAATGCAAAATCGTTTAGGAGGGAGAAAGAATTTTTTTTTCTTTTTTCAAAAAAGGGGTGGGGGGAGGTAGGGCAGTAAGATTTTGAAGACGGTTCAAAATGCCTCCATGATTTTTCGAACGAAACGAGACAGATTATGAAAACTCTACATATTTGTCATAATGCACTTTTCCCGTCCGAGTTGCTATTCAGACTTCTTTGATGAGCACAGCTTTGATCAGTGGGAAATCCCTGGTTACGCACCATGTTTTCTCCTTTTACAAAAAATGCAGCCATTGAGGTGATTGAATTTACATAAATTTATAATACAGTTTTAGAAAGGCCTGAAAAAGAGTTGTTTAGAGTGCGATGTTTCAACTTGATCATTCAGCCGTGTCATGTTGAGTGCTTTCTCAGTTATTACCATATCAGTGACATATAAACAACACTTTTTCCCTGGTGGAAGCTCAGTGTATTGAAGCATGTGACATTAGATATGAGTTGTGACAAACAGTAGAGCTGTTTTCATAAACAATTTGGGGACGAACTTGATTTCGCCGTAAATTAGTGAGCATTTGTCGTTGTTTAACAAAGTAAAGGGGTTAGGGAAAGGGTTGATTTACGGCGAAATCGAGCAAACTGGTCTGTTCATTCTCTTTGCTTCACTATCCTTAGTGCATGAAAGAATATATAACCAACTTTATTATTCTGCAAAATAATGTCCAAAATCTTTTTATCACCGAGGAAACGTCGTCTGAAATTAGCCATGACATGTTCAACATCTTCTGCTTTCAGTATATACATGCTCTCAAACTGAAATCAGTTTACAATCAAAGAGATATATCCAGAGGGTAACAAAATATAGTAGAGAAGCGTACTGAAGTTTAGCATATTGTTTGTTTCTCTTACTGTATAGCTCTGTGGCCGTAAGTATAATCCATACGTTAGTTAACGTATTGCGTTAACCACGGAGAACGCTACTAATGTTTTGGGAATTTCCCGTGGTTACCGCAGTGCGTTAACTAACGGCTGCTGCAGTGGCTGCGGTGCGTACTGAGGGTTTGTGCAAGGCGTCGCAGCACCCATTGCAAATGTCTTCTGAACCCGAACACCTTATGAACAAGCAAATTTTGTTCTACTGCACTACTGTATGCTCTCTCTCTCTCTCTCTCTCTCTCTCTTTCTCCCCGAGGTGTAACATCCTTGACAGTGTATAGGGTTGAATAACTCTGAATTTCACACGCCAAGTTCGAGAAGGTTAACATGTGTTTTACATGCACTGATAGCTACGGTTTTATTCAATAATTAGAGAGCTTTTAGGTTCAAATTTGGATCTCTTACAGACCATTATGACGGAGACAGGCAGGCCCATAAATTATAATGGCGTTACCTGATGTTACGTTCATGTTGCAGGTTATAAACTAGAATCAGATATGAATTTGACATCTACTTGATAACATGCAATATGTTTCTAACACAAGGAAATACCATATTAAAAATTTATGCGCATTGCTATCTCAGCCATAACGGTCCGTAAAATATCCGAACTTGAAAATAAAAGCTCACTATCTGGTCCCTGTTTATCCTTGTCACTATTTTATACCCAGTGTACCCGTAGTAAGAACTAGTCATAGGGAACAGTAGTCTGGTTTATCTCCGATCTAAAACGTTCATGTCGGTGCTATTCGCGCTGTATCTTTTCACTGAACGCCCTGTTTACTTTTGTCCCCGTACATTCACGTCCTGCTTAAATCCAGCGAAAGGTCTGTATATGTGCGATCTTAATGCGCCCACTCCATGGCGGTTCTGGAACTTGGCAAATTAGGTGAACGACTTTATGTTGTGTATTCGAAACTTTGAATGCCATTTTTTAATACTTGCTTTTGAAAGATGTTTTCGTACTCGTCAATGGAATATCACAGATTTTGGCCTCTAGTAAAGCCGTAGCTGGTCGCATGAATTCATTGCGACTTTCAGTGAAGCCTTGTTGCTAAAGTAAACTTTAGGGGCAAAATCTAGGTGGGGCAAAATAAAAAAAAGATGTTATGGCTGACCTTCTGAACATTTACGAGCTGTCGGTAGATGATCTCATGACTTGGATGAGAGTTCCCACGCTTTATAAGGCCTTTTAAAGTGACCTTGTCAAAAGCAGGCACTTTTTTTTACCAGCAAGATTTTCAGCTCGTTATCGACAGCGCTTAAAATGGTTGATCAGATTCGTGTGGGTAGAGGGTCTTGAATCCATATCAGAATGTATTTTCGGGATTGGCATAATACAGTGACTCGAAGCTATGCCAAATTCTGAGAGTGGTTTGTTGTTTTAAGGCGGAGATGGTACGTCCTGCCATGGTTCCTCATCTCATGCTGTAAATGCCTGGAGAAGCCTTCTATTTACATATTCCTCAGCTCACACGTCCGTAGAATGGGTACCTTGCTATAGGAAGCAAAAATGCTAGTTATCAGCGCCTGCGAAGTGACTGCAGCATTGTATCCCTGCCGCCAACACCTACACCCCCTCCCTCCCCGTGGACTGATGAAGTTACTATGTGGTTTGGCCTGTTCGTATGGCAATAATCTGAAGTCACATACGTGGGTATTGCTCGGATGTAAGATATACAAATCCTCTATTATAACTTAATTGCTTGACGCCTTCCGTAAAGGTAGGGGATGTTAATGAAGGGTTCAGTGTAATGCGTTGACAGAGTTAGAAAAGTTATAATGTTGTTAAACAACAATACAGTAGAATAATAGGGGAAAGAACTGAGAGTATGGAATCAACACATGGCGGTAACAGTTAGCCTTCACAAGCTGCGCTGTCTCAGTGTCTGCTGGGGTGTAAGGCTGGGCAGCTCGATTCAAAAGATCTTAACCACCGATTAATCGAGTCTGCGAGTTCGGCTCGAGTTTAATCTTTAATCGATCCTTACGATCCGGGCCACCAAAAAATCGAGTCGACCTTTCAAAATGAGGGATCGGCCCACTGCTGGGGTGGGAGTTCACATGGAGTTGCCTAACATGCCGTGATTTCCATTCCGAAACCAGGTAACCAAGTAAACAATAGTAGAGGCGACAAGACTATTACCAACAACAACATTAGATAATAACAGTATCTCTTACATGGATTTACCGCTCTATTCTAGACTGCATTCACTTC
The DNA here is from genome assembly GCA_033807755.1 of Ellobium chinense. NCBI lineage: Eukaryota > Metazoa > Mollusca > Gastropoda > Ellobiida > Ellobiidae > Ellobium > Ellobium chinense. The sequence goes on along the minus strand of JAWQUT010000307.1, from coordinate 293,266 downwards.
AAATTGCTCGAAATACGTGCCAGTGAAGCTATGCAGTTCAGAATATGAGTTGCACTTTAAACAAAGTGTGCTGTCTATAATCTCTTTACAAAGGATCGCTACAATTATTAATAAACTTCCGAGTGAGAAATTCAAAATCGATAATGATTAAATAATTGATGAATAATTTCACTTCACTTCATGATTATGATTTCTGTTTCTGTGGAACTGCGATTGAACCGAAACGATCATATCACTCTCTTTCGCAGCATTATCCTCATTGGCCCAACACCATCACTTCTGTATTATATGTGCACACAAACTGCAGTGATGTTATAACGGTTTCACAAGACACAGTCAGCAAAACGTGTTATGATAGTGACATTTTTTAAATAACGAACACCACAGGTTTTTTTCTTTTTTTCTCTCTCAAAGCAGTATTATCTTCTAGTTTACTAGGGTATATAATAATGCGTTTTGAAGCCAGTCAAAATGAGGTTTATGTCGCTAGAGTAGTGACTGAGATATCAGGCTCTGAAAATGATAGCAGCCATCTAGTAAAGACTTTTTGTTTTGTTGCGGAAATTGAGAGTAAATTCATGTCTAAAAGCAAAACTATTGCATTTATAAGTGAGTGATAACTAACCGTACACACATAATTAGAGTTTCTGTGAAGCAGAATAGCCAGCTTTATCTTTAAACTTTGTTTTTCAACAACGGTTTTCTCAGAATATTTTCCATTACATGGGGATGATAACCCCCTCCCCTTCCGGCCTCCCATTTCGAACAACTATATTCATCTCTGGCCACAATAATGCATGGGTAAAATATTATTTCACGTAATGAAAGAGACACATTAAACTCTCATGTCATACTAGTAACTTGATTTGGTCAGTAAGCGACATAAGCCTTATTTTGACAGGTTGCAAGACATAATAATGTGTTCTTGTTAGGAAGGCGTAACATTTTGGGTCTGTGATTCGTTAAGCAAGGGTGCTTCCGTCGGCAACGGGGCCGACTGTTAGTGGTAGGAACATTAATAACAGTTGGAAAGTTTTTTTCGGGGCCGAGATAAACGATATTGAAGGGCGTGCCCAAACTTGTTGAGGGTATGAAAAAGGTTTAATGTCACGGGTTTAGAAAGTGTGACCAAATCAAAGTTCGCTGAGGTGGAACAGAGTCGAACCGAGTCAAGAAAAAAGGTCCATTTTCGAAATGCCTTAATTGATAGTGCTACCTTCATGCTGTAATATCTCGGCAGAGAAGGGAAGGAGATGTCGCTTATTCGTTTGTGCTGATTGAGAGAGAGAAAAGACAGACAGACAGACGGACAGACAGACAGACAGGCAGGCAGGCAGGCAGACAGACAGACAGACAGACAGACAGACAGACAGACAGACAGACAGACAGACAGACAGACAGACAGACAGACAAGAGTAAAAATGTAAGCAAGGAGATTTTGGGCTACAGATAAGTAATGCCTTGTCGAACATACCCAGCTTTGATATTCATCAGAGTGGGAAATAAGATTTTTAAAAAAACTCCACCTTAATTTGCCCCAGTGCTACACAATATGATATATTTCATTTTTGACGTTATTTACATATAAAACAGCACACATAGTATATATAATAATCACATAATAATATATCATCACTAATCAACTCGATTACAAAGTCAATGTTAGCCGCGTGTTGCAGCAGCACCCTAGTCCCTTTTAATTCATATTTGGGTGGGATGGGGAAATAAGGGTAACGTAAATTTTACCCAGGACACCCCAAAGCAAACCGCCTGACCTGAGAATTAAACCCACAAACTTCAGACTTAAACATTTTTTACTTTATGGAAACGACTCCCAAGCCTCGTGGCCATTCGCAAACTTTGGAAAAATTCGTTGTAGCGCATCACATTTTACCCTCTCACTCGCACCTCATAAGCATGAGATTATTAACTAATTCTACAGAGTTCGAGTTTGTAAGGTTCTGCGTATTGTTATTTGTTACTTGTTTCTGGAAACATCTTCACAGCTTTTCGGACATGTCCATAGATGCTCCGATTCCCACACCAAAAGGCGCGAGAACAGTTCTATAGGGTTGTTTACAGTTCACGGCCATGGTTGGTGGCACAGAGCAGTGCGGCACGCTGATTGGTAGATGGCGGGGCACTGGTTGGAAAACAATGGAGTATCTAATCAGTGAATGGCTGGTGATCACGTGTCACAGGCATGCGTGAATTTGGGAAACAGATCCATTCCTTTCAGCTAATCTGCAGTTTCCACATTGTTTTGACCACATTTATTGCCTTCATACGTCTCACTGCAGGATTCTTGTCCCATATCTTGTTTTCCCCCTCTTCCACTCTTAGAGTCTTTTCCAGTTCCTTGAGAATATATGTCTTATCCTGTCCGAACATGCTCCTAACTTGTGTCCTGGCTATCAATGTATCAGCAAGCTCGTTCTCATGCACGCCAGTATGTCCGGAACGGTGCACCTACGTGATTGCTTTGATTATGGAAGGTCAGGGAACTTTTTGTATGCTAAGAGAAAGAATTTATTGTCAATTTCGAATCTATTATGGACCGTTATGATAGGGGTAGACATGTGTATAGATGACATTTTCTGATGATACCATCATATTGCATGTTACTAACTAGAGTCAGATGGAAATTTCACAGACACTGAAGTTGCTAAGAAGGGAAGTCTGCTCAGATTTTGTTGTTTCACAAATTTGTAAGTGTTAAAGAAAAGGGTAGAAAGTTGCTGGAGATTTGTTTTTCTAAATTTGTTGAAATGTGAGTGTGAAGGTGAGAGAGAGAGGGAGAGAGCGAGAGCAAGAGAGAGAGAGAGAGAGGGGGGAAATAGAGAGATAAAGAAGGATGAAGAGAGAGAGAGAGAGAGAGAGAGAGAGAGTAGGATATGAACTGATTGTTAAGAATATTGTTATTGTTTGCTCAGTTACAACAAGTTGTTGTCTGAGCCCAGTAAATATATTGTTACCGTTATATTGTTATTTTTATTGTCGGCACAAAGGCATTTTTCTGACTCTCACCTAAAATGTAAGAACATTTTTCTTTAAGACACGAAACAGTTATGAATTAAATGAGAACTTGCGCATTAACGACAGGATCTCTTATCATCGTAAGAATTACATTTATCTCTGCACGACGAACGCTTTTAAGGGTGCATTCAACACGGATGCACCAATGTAATTCTTACGCCTGTAAGAAATCCCACCGTTAATCCTCAAGCATTCAAAAGAGAGGACAAGAGGAAACATGCCCTAGACAGCACTGCAAGCGGTAAATAGCTTGTGATAAGGCGCGAATTTTTTTCTGCCCCAAACCCTTGCGGGGACTCTTACAGTATCATATACAAAAGATTCCTGGCGGAATAGCAAAAAATGAGTTCAGAATTATATGTTTAGCACCCAGCTCGCCCACGCTGTTTAGTTTTCCGTTTCTGTGCAGTCTTTTTGCATAACTAGGTTGAATAGAATATCACTGAATCTGTGGCAGTAGGGAGTTGTGTAAAGCAAACAAAGTTGATCCTTCATGCATTTAATATATATAAATGGCAGCGATTCATATGATATTTTTGAAAGGCATTCATACAACTCAAAGCAGTTCTTTAGCACCCAATGATCGCAATGCAGAGAGGGAAATATTAGATAAAAAGTTTGTTTATCATTCTTTGGGCAATTTTTCCTGTCCGTAATACCATATTATGATATGACACAGGGGTGCCACTCGTAAGGTTTTTCCCCTACAGCAGAGTAACTTTGCTCTACTAAGAGCCATTTTCCCCTATGCGGCAACGCACGGGACATCGGCATTTCATATGTTACTGGGACAAATCGTGAAATGTAGAAACTTGTAACTTGTAGTTTCTTTGTAACACTGAAATTACACGATTTTTTTTTACATAACTTAATTTGTTTCAAAATTGCTTGCAAAAATTTAGGGAAAAGTGGCAATACTTTTATGGCAATGCAACGTAGACATTTCTTCGGCTATTACCTGCTAATACATTGCTTTGCACAATCAATGAGTTCTAGTCCAAACGTGCGCTAGCAAGTTTATATCACCAAGGCATGTGTACTGAAGCCAATAGACAGGACTCAGTATCATTCTATCTTTCCTCATCCGAAGTCTAAAGATGCTGACGGTGGCATTCCGTATGTCATCCAGATAACGAAAAACGGCGTTCGAAAGACGATCTTTCTAGAAATGTGGCAAACACTTAACAGCTCTGCATGTTCGTGGATAAAAAATATGGTCACTGACCTGTGGATAAGATTTTTATCACTGTATTCATGTTGTTTCATTAAACTCACATGAATTACGGGGCGAGTTTATCGGCAGTACAACGTCTTATATATATAAGCTCGGAGAGTTGAGAGCTTGGGCTTTACTGATGGGATCTCTTACCATCGCAAGAATTACGTTAGTGCATCGGTGCTGAAGGCACTAACGATGATAGAGAATCTTGTTGTTAATGCGCAAATTCTCAGTTATCCCGGAATACGTGATTTGAACTCACTTTTGAACACTGAAGTCATGATAGCATCTTAAAGTTAATCATGAGCTTTTCTGTTTACATGAGAACTTTAACAAGATGGCCAGAGGAGTGTTATCAGAGTGTTACTCTATATGATAAATGTATGGCTAGAAACAACTGCAACAAACATCTCGTGGGCAATTCCAGCAAAATGCCTCGTCAATTACGCAAATTTCTGAAAAGTTATAACTGTACTGCATTTATGAACCGAAACTGATTCCTGTAAAGTCAAAACTTTACAGGAATTAGCGTAACTAACGTGACATTTTGCTTGAATTGCCCTTCAAAAAGTAAGTCCAGGACATTCATGAGCTTAAATCGTTATTTCATTCGGTGATGATGCTCATCATGTGAGGAACATATTTTGGGGATTTTGGAAGTCTTCCAATAGGACAATCACTCTACAGGACTATGAATACTACTGAAAAACAACCAACTAATCAACTAAGCAAGCAAGCAAGCAAGCAACCACCAACCAACCAACCAACCAACCAACCAACCAACCAACCAACCAACCATCTGTGACATGTGAGAAACAGCACAAAGCACCAGCTAAGAATGTTTACCTTTGTTTTATTTCCAGGGCTGACAAGGGCGAACAGCTAAGAGTAAACAACAAGATGCCAGGACTATGAAAGTGGTCACCAGCGTTGCTTCATCGAAAGCTCTCTGACGGGCTTCATCACTGTCTTGTTGGTGACCTCAAAGACAGGGTCGTTCAGCTGCTATAACTCCTGAGAATGGTGCTAGACAACGATGTGGCTGGCATCATCGCCGCATCTTGCTTCTTATTCGTCTTCATAGTGATATTTACGGTGTGCTTGGCATGGAGATGTACATGGTAAGAATCTGTATGCGTCTTCGTCTTTGGATAGAAGAGTCTTGCTACCAGTCAAAGTGAGGTTTACAACCTTTAGACTAGGAACTGAAAATATCAGGCTCTAATCGTGATCGGGGTCATCTATCTAATATCGAAGTTTTGTCTGTTGCAAAATCGAGAATAAAAATCACTTCTTCATTTAAAAAAAGTGCTCTTCTAGGTGAATGGTTAGTAATTGTGAATAGGTTTGAATATTTGTGAAGCAGATTAGTGAAAAACTATTCCTCACTCGACATTTTATCCATTTTTGCACACTGCATGAAAGTGATCCCCCTCCATTTCAAACGACTTTTTCTCAGGACAGACTGATGTTATAGACTGATGTTATACACTGATATTATAGTTGAAAACTTATTTCGTCTAATGACAGTATCTGTATTAAAGTTTCATATTATATCAATAATTACAATAATGATAGTCACAGTGCAACTAAAGCCTCGTTTTGATTGGCTGCAAGAACCTGGTCTTTCTGATCATGTAATCTCAATATATCGTGATGCCCTACTCTCTATCACTCTGTCCTCAAAATATTGCATCAAAGCTGAATTTACTGACAAGTGAAATAGTCCCTTTGACACACCATTGTGGAAACAATGTAAACAATACTGTTTATTGATTTATTTTTTTGTCGTAAGGGTTCTGAATCAGTCAAAAGCAGGGCTCATAAGTTTAGAATGCTAAGGTTAGCGAACTCTGGTCATAATCTGGCCCATGATTAGGAAAACAAATATTCAATCCGCTGCTGCTTAATATTCGTAGAATAGTAACGGCAAATATGTTAAGTTCAAGATCAGCTTTCTGTCTTCGATAATCGCAAGTACTAGATCAGGCCAAGATGATCAGCAATTTGTATTCTTTGAGCCTGAGCCCTAGACTCAGCCTGAAAAAAACAACTGAAGTTTGCCCTTCTCTCAGGAGCATTTAGTCGGTCAAAACTGAGTCAGAATGTTTTGTAATGTTATTGTACAGTATTAAAGCAGAAGAATGGGTACCGTAGTCTTTAGAGCAAGTTTTATGATGCCAACGAGGTGCCAGAAAAGTGATTTTCATATCACATCTGGCAAATATCAGCTCTCCTAACTTAGAGGAACTGTCGCGGCATTCGCTGGCTCTTTAATTATTCATGCTGCAGGGAATTGACTTAGGTACGAAAATGTTACAGAAGAATATAATATGTTTTTTTAGGCTGTCATATCTCGTCATTAGTGTAATCCGAACGATTTATGTCGGTCTCACAGGCACAAGGATGATGATGATGATGATGATGATGGTGAAGCCTATTGATAAAGGCCTTAGAGCCGAAACGTTTAGATGTCATTTTCGATCTTAATTCTTTACTAGATTTTTAATAAATTCCCTGAATTAAGGTTGAGCTTTTAATTTTTCTCAGTTTTAAATGATGGTGATGACGGTGATGATGATGATGATGATTATGATGATGACGATGATGATGATGATGTTACCTACTGATGATAACAGTAATAATATCTCTGAGCCATAACAATTTTCGAGCCAGGCAGAGCATCTCAGTACAGGAGATGTTCTCTTGTTCTGCTTCAGGAGTTATTGAACTGTAGATTTGGTACAACAATCAGTGCCCAAAGTAGCTAGAGTATACGTTAAACTGTTAAGATAAAACTTCCTTAACGCAGACATATTACGATAGCTGATATAGCACATGTACTAAATACTAACATAGGTGAGAAATTTTATGAAGGCAATAAAAAAAATTGTCAGATGAAGAAAAACGTGTTGACCCGGAAACAACATCAAGTGAAGCCGCCATATGCCTTGTGCACTTTTCTAAACAACAAACATCTTCTTACCGAACGTAAGCAACTAACCATTGAAAGTTGTTCTTCTGCTGGATGCTTTGACCAAAGCAGTATCTATTAGGTATTTTCAGCTCCATCACGTGACCTAAGAAATCTTGCTCACACGTTGGTTTGTTTACATGCTCTGCTTATGTATGATTACTCGTCATTTATCAAAATATCCTAGCAATCCCTAGATCACGTGGTGAAACTGACTCGTCTGAAAATACCTCATTAAACTGAAATGCCCATATATACCTTATCTGTAAAGTAAAACAAAAACAAAGGAGAGAACAAAAAAGGGTGAGGGAAAGCAGGGCTTTTTGAGAGCATCTGTAAGTGATGACAAACTGGATGTTGACAAGAGTGATACATTTTAATATGATCATCGATAAACTCTTCTTTTTCAGGCGTTTGCAAAGGGAGAAGAAGAGACAGGCAGTGAAGAACTGGGTGAAGGAATCCGCGAGAACAACAAGAGATGGAGCCGCCAAAGAAAAACGCAGTGGTCGCAGTGTTTCAGCATCAGAGACTGCCAGTACCACTCATTCTAAAATGGGTGGTTACAGGTTAGCTATCAAAATAAAAAACTTCCCGTATCATAGCGTGCAGTCTTGAAAATGATGTCCTTAAATCGTACTGACAAGCTCATGCCCACTCTTATAAGGTGGTAAAGAAGGTTTAAAAAAAGCCGCAACAGTTAAAGGTCAAAAGGGTCTAAAGGTGTAAATTTGTAACCCCTGAGCTACTTCATGTTTCTCAAGCGCTGAATTCACCACCACCACTTTACCACTGTGTCATCAGCCTGAACGTTAGAGAATTCACAAGTCTGTTAAAAGGGACGCATCGATACCTCTGATAGACGGGGACGCTATTCCAAAACATACCGGTACGTTTAAGCTCTGTTTGTAACAAGGGGTAAGAATGTACTTATACGGCAAACGTCGCGAAAGGGTTTAATGAATGACAGGCTTACTCTGCCCGCTCGAATTAAACGATAAGAGCTAGACTCTACTCTTGAGAGTATTCAGATATAATCATAATTTCTCTCGACTGTGGGATACTAAGCTACCTTGTAAATGCCTCGAGAAAGCACTTTGTTTACATTTTCCTAAGCCCACCCGTCTGTAAAATGGGTAACTGTCTAGAGGCAGTGGAAGAAACTGTCAAAATGCTAGTGATTAGCGCCCGTAAATGGCAGCAGCACTGTATGCTCTGTGGAGTTGAGAGTGATCAGGTCTGCTGGGGCAATACGTGAAGTGGCGTGAGCTGGATACAGGAATTATAAACTGCATTTTTAGTATTATTTGTTATTACCTAAACAGGTTTACTACCACCCTTCTTTCCTGTAAGCTCTGGAAAACGAGATAAGTTGAGAGAAGGTTTAAAAAGGGGATAAGACGTTTCATACAAATATTAAACTCTTATAAAGTTGAGGCAAACATTTTGTCTTGGTATTTTCCGGGAACAAAGGGATCAACCAAGGGGTCAGTTCAACCCTGTTGCCAAGCATCTGCAGCCTTATATACTCTAAGTAATGTTATTTGTTTCTTTGCTCTTTTCCAGGCCCAAGATTTTTGGCAAAGAAGACGAGGAGTCTAATTATGCAGCGATATCACGAGATGGCTCGAATGAGAAGGAAAGCAAGAAGCGGATGTATAAGAAGCGTATTCATAAACAGTCTCAGGAAATTATTGAGGAAGGCAGTATAAAACCAGTGGCAAACGGAAAAGCTGTTTCGGTCGTGTATGTTAATGGGGAGAGCAGCATCCCTAGTGGATACACACGAGAAACTAGGATCAAGAGACCAATAGTCGAAGGCCTCATCAAAGTCCCATACGCTAGTTCTGAGTCACAACGGAGCAGCAGCGAAATTGTACACGGCCACATTGTGCATCAAGATAACGACTATTTTAATAGAAGTTACAGTGTTCAGCAAAACGGCGGAGGAGGTGAACTTGTTCACGGGCACCACGTCACCTCGCGAGGCAGCGAGATGGTCCGCGGCTATGTGATCAAGGAAAATGTCGTCAGAGGTGAGGATGGGAACTTGTATGTGAGCAGTTCTCAGAAAAAGGACCTGGGCGAGACAGTTCATGGGCACATGTCACGACAAAGCAAAGAGGTCACAACCATTGTGACCCCAAGTGGAGGCGAAATCATCCGGGCTCGTGGACAGGTCTTCAAGCAGAATGTGGAGATGGGTGCAGATGGGAACCTAGTTGTGACCAGCTCCGAGCAAAGGGAGTTCGATACTGGAGCAAACGACAACTACGCCATCAGCAATCCACAAATTGTTCATGGGCAAATAGAGCTTGAGACGGAGGATAATAACAACACCGCACAGCAAGAGTTGGTTAGAACACGTAAGAATTACATCATCACTGAACCAGAGGTCGTTCGTGGGCAAATTGACTTCGAGAGAGATCACAGTAGCTTTACCAGACAAGACAGTGATGGTCCACAAATCGTACACGGGCATCACTCCAGCGAGCAGCACGACTCTTACGAAGTGAAAAGGAGCGTTAGACGGGACGTCCACGGGTTAGTCATCGCCGAAGAGCATCAGGTGGACGGCTGGAAGAGTGCGGCAGACGAAGCTATCGAGGCTCTGCACAATGACGCCGTGCCAGACATTGTAGTCACAAGTGACGACGCTGAGGGAGGACGTGCTAAAAGACAAGAGTCCGTGTCGGATTTCTATAACGACAAGACCAAGCTCAAAGGTAATGTAGCCAGGTGATAAGGCGTTATTCTAATCTATTCATTTCATAACCTATAAAGAAAGACATTAAAATTTGGGAGTCATGACCCAAGTGTGGCCCAGCCTCTTTAGAGTGCCATGAAGTGAAAGAGCCAAAATACTTGACAGACAGGGGTATCTTTCTCTATCACACAAGTCGTTTCTACTACTTTTCACATGCTTGCTTTAAAGAGTTTGATTTGAGGTATTACATTTTTAGGGACATCAACGCAGTTCTTGTTGCTCGACATAATATGATTCTTAGATCTGGTGTTAGTTTCATAATGGAAAAAAAGGATATGTGACAGGAAATGAAGAGTTTAAGGAAAGAAGGAACTAGAAAGGCTGGTATTTGAGAACTTCCATATTAAAGATGGAGTCTCTTAACATCGTAAGAATTACATTAACTATGTATGCTGAATGCTATTAACGATGCATTCAGCACCGATGCACTTAATGAAACTCTCACGATGGTGAGAAAATCTCATCGTTGATTAATGCGCAAGCTCTCAATTCTTTTCATCAGTACGATTTTTTTAAATGGTGCATTACGTTCTGTCATAATCAGTATTGTTTTTGTTCTCTTTGCAGTGATCAAGAAGCACTCGTCACACAAGCCACCTGACTGGTAAGTGATATTAAAGGCCCGCTTAGGGTATAAAGGGAGAAGAGAAGCATGATAGGACACTTAGTAGTAGAGGGTAAAGAAATACATGAACATAGAAACAGTAGAAAAGGGTGAAGAAGTACATGCACATAGAAACAGATTCCGGACAGAAACAGCCAGCCACGCAGACAGACACAAACAAGCAGACACACGAATTAAGAGGCAGAGAAGAGATAGTAGGCAGGTAGGCAGACAGGAAAATTATGGATGGATGGATGGATGTGGATGGAAGGAAAGAAGGAAGGAAGGACGGAAACGGAATACGGTGATGAAGGAGGTTAAATCTAAGCCACAGGCAATATTTAGGTGTTAAGGTGACTTTGTATGCCATAAAACGCACATTGAAGCCTAGTTGTAGAAGAGTGTTTATACCTGCCCTTAATATAATCAGAAAAACTACAAAATAACACCGTTTACTAACCCACCAAACCAACTGTGCTGAGAAAAAAAGAACTTTACGTATGTACTATTTGTATACCGAGGAGCGGCGTGGTCAAAAGATTACAACGTTGGACTCAAGATCTCTAGGGCGTGGGTTTGATTCCTGACCACAGTTATGTTATAAGTGACTTGGGAAGGAATTTCATTCCCAATTTCCTCAGTCCACCCATCTGTAAAACTACCCTGTGGAAGACATTGTCGGAATGCGAGTGATCAGGGCCTGTATATACATAATTATGGCAGGGGCACTGAATGCTCCAGAGGGTGTTGAGAAAGATCTAGAATGATCAAGCCCTCTGGGATAATAATAGTGTGAAATCAATAGAACGGGCGCTAGCCAGGATGCAACACTTATGAACCGAATTATTATTACAATATATTATTATCATTATTATTATTTGTACTATCATTACGATTCCCTGACCTATGTTTTTCTTATCCTCCTCTCAGGTTGATCGAGACTTATGCAGAGGAGGTGAGTAGAATCATTACCTCGTATCCCGTAGACAGGTCTTTCATCTCAGATTATCGACACCACTGAAGTGAGAAATAAAGTGGATTTCAGTTCAAGTTGCTGGTGTTTTTTTGTTGTTTTTTTTGTATTTTTTGAAAGCTTTATTTCACATCGCCTTTAGCAACTGACTGATTCTGCCACTGATGAAGGTCGATGGTTTGTATCATTAGCCAGAATTTCATCATTGGAAAGTGCAAGTGTTTAATAGACTTCATGTCATATTATTTTTTTAAAAAATTAACTGACTTTTAAGTCATTTAATTGGCGTCATAAGTAAGATCAACACAAATGTCCAAGTAAAGTCAACTAGAATCTAATGGCAAATTGTATTAAAAATTATTTAAATATTTTACTTTGGTCCTTCCCTATCCACTTGTTTTTGCTAGAATCTGAAGTTTAAAGTCAAATCAAATGAAATAACATGTTTGTGGGCGTGAAGAGTGGAAGTATGGGTGGCTTAGCATGCTTCTACCTGTATCTGCGCACCTAATCCTAATGTTTTACGGACCTCCCAGAACCTATATTCTTGAACATGGAATTGAGATAAATGTTTTTATAGAAGATGACAGCGTTATCTCTCTAGACCATCAGAAAATTTTGAAAAATATAAATTAACAGAGAAATAGCCCAGGTGCGCAGACACCAGTCGTGCGCGGACATAGGTCAAACGACTGTACATAAAAAGTGCTTGCTTGTCCATATCTGTCATAAACTTAGTGTCGCACTTGTCCATGATGAATTTCCTGTGAAGGATGAACCAAATTTATATTATATTATATTATATTATATTATATTATATTATATTATATTATATTATATTATCCTGCAGGCTGGTGAGGGAAGAGAACGTCGAGACAGCTCTACCCAAGTTGAACACACTTTCTCCTCTGATGAATACTTCAGCAAGAACGTACAAAAAGTGACCTTCAACGAAGTCAGCACAGAGATCCAAGACGCCGAAATTGTTCACAACTACAACTACGACAACGACGACGACGACAACAATGATGGTCAAGTTGCTGAGATCGTACGCAGCACGAGCCAGATTGATCAAGAGTACCCGGATGGCGGACGCGGCACGTATATTGTCACAGAGTATGCTGATCCTGAGATGCAAAGCCATAGGGCCACGAGAACTTACATGAACACTGAGGACACGGACCGGGGGACATCCACGACGTGGATGAGCACATCATCCATGACCTCCTCATCCATGCGCAAAGTGAGACAGGAAGTGAACGAGAGCGCCGAAAAGATCCCTCCAGCCTTCACCTCCACCCCGAGGGCGCCGTGGGAGACTCAGGGTTCCGAAACGACCTTCATGGTCACCGGAAGCGAAACGCATGCTCTGGACACTGACAATCGAAGACAGCGCGAGGCCTATGCGAGTGCCGTAGAGGACTTGCCACCTACCTATGGTTGATTAGTTACCAGTGCCAGCAGGTTTGGGCAGATCATATAAACACAGTTCGTGAACTTGAGTTCAGTTCACTTGAACTTGACCTGAGCCTAATGGCCATTTCTGACGAACCGACCTAGATCTAAATCCCAAACTCTTCCAGCCTGAGGGCCACGGCGTCATTGACTGGTACATCTTCGGATAACAGACGATCTCTCAGTGTCTTTACCATCCACCAGCTTCAAAAAGCGTTTCCTCTCTCATGTCCCGTAGTCGTCTGTGCATAACCGGGTGTCCCCACTCTCCCCTTCTCCTAATAAAGTTTACATAGGAGTATATCAAAGTCCAATAACTACAAGAGTGAAGCAGAAACTAAAGTGAAAGTTCAAACCACAGGCAGATACATGTATCATCCAAAAATTATGTAAGTTTGATTGATCTAAATTATACCTTTGTCGTAGCAAAAATATTGAAAACGTAGGTCAAAAAGTGACGTGTCAAAGCCAGTACTATTAGAGAGCTTGTGCATTAAAGATGGGATTTCCTCCCATCATAAAAATTATATGAATTCTGCATGTGGACCGCTACTAAGAGGATGCATTCAGCACCGCTGCACTAATGTTAGTGCGCAAGGTCTCAACTGACCTATGTTTTTAATTTTCAGCTCGGACATGACCAAGGCACGGATATATTTGAAATTTGCAGCATTAGCAGAGAATATCCATTGTCTTTTTCTCAGAAAACTGTTAACTGCACAAGATTTGAATCTTTAACATTTTTTAAATTTGAGAGTACTTTTCTTTTTTGGTGGGAGTGGGGGACACCCGTTAATACATAAGTGTACAGTATATTATTTAATACCGTATTCTCATGTGCCACATGAATTGGTGTTCAAGATATTTTATAAAATAAACATTTTGATACATACTATGTACCCGTCTTGCATGGTCACATTGATAATGTTGTTTTGTTAGCTTTATAAGTAAGCTAAGTTCCAAGTTGCCAAATGAAACATCAACGACTGAGACGTGATATGCCTGGCGTCATCATTTTGAAAGAAATGTGAATGAGAAAGTCATTTGAGAGCTTGCACATTAAGGATGGAACCTTTAACTATCAATAAGAATTGCATTGACTCTTCAATAGGTGCAGTCTGTATCAATGCAGTAAAAATGGTAACAAAGCTCCCACCGTTAATACCCAAGTTCTGTACTATTCAGATATAAGTAGGTAGCTGGGAAAGTGTCTACGCTTTGGACTGCCAAGACACTTAGTGTCTTTCTCCATAAATAACCCACGGGAGTGTCAGCTTCAGGCGTAGAGTCCCAATTACCNCCCCCAAAAAAAAAAAAAAATCACAGAAGTATCAGACGCACTAATCACAGCAAGTGACCTCACTGACACATTTTCCGTATGTCTCCATTTGAACCATTATTTTTTTTTCCTCAGGCGACAAAATGGCGACCGCGCTGCAAACTACGTGCTGGTCGCTTCGTCTTGAGAGTTTGGGTCCAACGTTAATAATGGCTCTTCGTGATTTTCGAGAAATAGCTTTGAGTATTTATGTATCTTTCTGTTGTTTTGTTTTTTTTAAAATTATTCTGTGATCCCAGTTAGTGTAAAGACTGTAAAAATCTATCTCTACCTTAGTGGCGGGTCATTAGCTGAAACTTCTTGTAGATTTTGAGTGGTGTATTTTTTATTTCCTTTATTTAAAATTAGTTTTTACATTAGCTTTAATTCAAATTAACTGCCAGTAACCATCGAAATAAAATTACATGGATGAAAATCAATCTTTCTCTATAAATAAACCACAAAGCTGTGGCCAAGGACCATTCTGAGTAGAGTAAAATATGCATATCAGGGTAAATAGCCGAGCTGTATGTACTCAAAGCGTTGGGTAAATATTTCGTTTTACATATATATAATAGTGTTAGTTTTTACATTAGCCTTTAATCTTGATCAGTGCCAGTAACTGTCACAAGTTTTCATATCATAGAGATGGATGTTTGAATTTTTTGAATTTTTATGATGGGGAGGTGAATCATTATGTTCGAGTGAATACTGGTGGAGGGAGAGGGGAAGAGAAAGAGAGAGAGAGAGAGAGAGAAAGAGAATGAGAGAGAGACACCGACCGACACAGAAAAAGATACAGAAAGAGACAGAGAGAAAGAGAGACAGAAAGGCAGAGAGAGAGAGAGAGAGAGAGTGAGACAGAGAAAGAGACAGAGATACAAAGATAGAGGTATAGAGACACAGAGAGAGACATAGAGAGAGAGAGACAGAGAGAGAGAGACGCACGCAAACACCGGGAGACAGGGCAGAAACGTGGAGACACTGGATAGAGATAGAGACAGAGAGAGAGATTTAGAGAAATACAGAGAGGGACAGAGAGAATGAGAAGCACAAAGAGAGCGAGAGAGAGAGAGAGAGAGTCAGAGAGACAGAGACAGACAGAATTACAAACAGCAAAATATGACACGAGAGAGAGAGAGAGAGAGGGAATGACAGAGAGGGGGAAAGAGAAAAACAAGAGTGAAAGAAAGAAAATGAGGATTCTGCTTTAGCATGTTTACAACTATTCAATATAGCGAAAGTGAGCATAGTCCCATTATATACTTCCATTTTTTCATCTTTTTTTATCTTCTACTTTTTAGGAAAGTGTTTTGTCATTTTGTTAAGCAATCACTTTTTTAGCTGTTCATTTTCATAAACTTCTTGATACTTAATGAGTAATACTACTTCATATTTTGTTGACACTATGTATGATTAAAGTTAAAAATAAAAGCCATTTACTATATTATATAACGTTCTAATGTGTTTTTTTAAAAACTTGTTGTTTGAAGGAGATGAATGACAGTAGATCATAGTCTATACATGTGAGAGAAAGGGTTGGTAGGTAGGTAGGTAGGTAGGTAGAGGGGGGGGGT
>JAWQUT010000307.1:251380-277334 GCA_033807755.1 Ellobium chinense | reverse complement strand
GGTGGGTGTGTGTGTGTGTGTGTGTGTGTGTGTGTGTATGTATGTGTGTGAGTGTGTGTGTGTGTCTGTATGTGTGTGTGTGTGTGTGTAAGAGAGAGTGAGTGAGTGTTTATGTGTATGTATGTGTGTGTGTGTGCGTGCGAGCGTGTGTGTGAGAAAAAAAGACAGACAGGAAGTGAAATAGAATATGTTGGGTATACATCTGTAATCAAACATTGAATATATCAATGTCATTGTAGTAATACTTATAACAGTGATACGCGTCTTTCCTACGAGCGATTGTTTTAACAAAGCTACATAACAAGATCCCCCTACAATTGATATGCAAATAACGGTTGGCATTGCTTTAATCAGAACACAATAATAACGATCTTTAGTACAAGGGAGTCTTGGTTTTGACGGGTATTCAAGGGAAATAACACTGACATACTTTTGTAATCTCCTTCCCCAGTTTTCCCCCTTCTCTTTTTGTCTTTTTTCCCTTTTGGGTTAAAATCCGACTTCACTTTCAACGACATCTCGGCCAGGACGACGTAAATCCTTCTCTTCCGATGATTTCTTCATATCCGAGGTCATCAGAGCATAAACTGTGCGTTAGAAGTGGTTAAGCATTGTGAGTAAAAACTCAAATGAGGGTAAGGGTTAAGTTTAGTGTTAGGGTGAGGTGATGGAATGGGGGACGTGATGATGTCGGGCTCTGTGCGTGGTAGTCAGTATAAGTAAAGAAAATATAATTTTGCCATGGTTTTGATAACACCTCGGGGATTTTCTGTATTAATCTAGACTTCACACCCTCTCTTGAGGCGAGTATTATCTTTGAAGGCAATACGATGGTAAAAACATACTTTTTCCAATGTTTTAGAGGAGTTGTATATTCAAACATTGTATGACAAAATAAACACATACCAGTACTGTTTATGAAGGTGGTACTAAGTTGTACTGCGTTAGGACTAGCGTTTTAGTCAGTAAGTGGGAGGGGTGAGGGGGGAGGGAGGGGGTTAACACAGGATTATGTCTATATATAATTAATGAACGTAACTAACGGTAAAAGTGATGCAACATTGCTTGTTGTTTTCTGATTGGTTGTTGCTCAGCTTCCATCTGACTTAAGGATTATTTTTTTGCCATTGTAATTTTATACCAACAATTTCTTTTTACCTAAATGTAACATTCATTTATGAATCTCTGTAATGGAGCCAGTCCAGACTAGCTGACAGGTCATAAGACATTTACCTATCATTACGGTTCAAACTTCCCAAAGACCCGCAAAAAAATATTGGCCAAAGCAGCAAAATGTGCATTGCTTTCATTTTGATCACCAAGCATCGATTGATAGTCATGAATACTCATCGATATGAATTTGAACCTGAGGGTACTCCACGTAGTGTCTTGTTTGACTGTACATCTTACGTCATCACTCCCCAACTGAGCTGTTTTGAGAAATACTTTTAACTTTTCCATCCTACCTGCTATCATAGGCACTAACGATTGACACACGAGACTGCAGCTGTTAGTTGGGTGTTTTGTTTTGGTTTTTTTTTCCAGCTGGCGTTCCCGCAAAACAATAGTACATTTGGGTTTTACGTTCCATTGTTGTGCGGTCTTACTTATTTTTATTGTTGAGGCGTGGCAGTTTGAAAACAGAGAACGTTCTCACGTTTTCCTTAACCCATTGCCACGCACAACAACTCAAATGACAAATGACGCCAAAAAAACCAAGCGCCAATTCATTTCCGGACAATACTCTCTGCACGCAAAGCACCCTCGTTTCAGAGTGGCATCGTTAGATACAGTAAAAATACGGAAGTCACGATTTCTTTCGTAATCTCGACTAACTCTCAGGTTACACGAGATTTTATGACGTCGCCTAGTAAGAGTTTCTCTGCGATAGATCTACTGGTTGTTTTACAAAGAGCCCCGAAAAAAAAAATAGGCAAATTTTGTTGAAATTTTTTTCCATTGTGTCATTTCATTTATATGGAGTTATCTCCCATCTCAGGGATAAATGAAAATGCCTGGCTGATTATAAGTTTGAATGGAAATGGGTTAATTTTACTAGATTTTTTTTTAATTTTTAAGTCGCTCTCTTATAAATTTCTTACAAAAATCCTTAAAATGTCGAACATTTCCTATAATGACAATGTTTATCTTCTATGACTGTCTGTGTTTTTTTAAATTCACAGAAAAACATCTTTCATACATACATACATACATATTCTCTGAGGACAACTCTTATCCTAATGGCTGATGGAAAATGTTAATGGTCAGACACATACTTATCTCATTAGCTGTCCATTAAGTTTATTTTACTAGGTGGAAAATCGTGATTTTATCCATAGAGAAGTTCTTGTTATATTTTACAAACAACATCACACTCTTAATCAATAGTAAATGCGGAAGTACTAATTTGACCTTATATCCAAGCTTTCCCTGTAAGGAAATGTCTTTTAAAGATGGCGTTGGTACACACTCAGACTTTGGATTCAGTTCCTCCAATTATTTTTAAAGACTAAGACATTCAGGTGACCTTTCTTCCTTAAAGGGGTGGAAATGTAAGAACGCAAGATAAAGATTTTATTAAGATAAATCGAATAATAAAAAAAGCTTCAAAAATCATGAACATTGTGCAACCTTCATTTGACAAATTATATTTAAAGAAATGTTCGTTAAAAATACAACATATACTCGAGGATAAAAACCATCCGTTGTTTTCACGCTTCGAGCGATCTTCGCGTAGCGTCAGATTACTCTCGCAAAAGTCACGCACGAAGAGATATCGTAATTCTTTTGTGCCACATTCAGTGCGAGTGCAATGGGACTCCTCGTCGTGAGAGCAGTGATTGTAACAGAGTAACAGTCTTCGTGTGTTTGTGTGTGTGGTGTGTGTGTGTGTGTGNGTGTCTGCTTCACTGCCTAAGTTCTCAAAATCTAACTGGTTCAGGTGCATTTTTCTTTGTGTCAAAATTTGGAGGAAGAGCTAAACTACATATTTGGAAAGTATTTTGAAACGGCACCCCAGGATAAGTTAATGAGAGGTGTAAAACCTAATATAGCCAACAGTGAAAAATACATTGGCATCTTCATACCTCTAATTACAGATTACTCTCGCAAATGTCACGCACGGAGAGATATCGTAATTCTTTTGTGCCACATTCAGTGCGAGTGCAACGGGACTCCTCGTCGTGAGAGCAGTGATTGTAACAGAGTAACAGCCTTCGTGTGTTTGTGTGTGTGTGTATGTGTGTGTGTGTGTGTGGGGNGGGGTGGGTTTGTGTCGGTGGGGATGTATTATTACATATTGTGTGTGTTCGTGGTTGCTTGTGGGGTGTATGTGTGGAAGTATGTGCGTGTGTATGTGTGATAGCGAGGGAGTGTGTGAGTTTGCACAGATTATTTATGTTTTGTAAGCACACGGTAACAAGACAAATTTCCCTTTGTGGACAAATAAAGTTATCCTTATCCTTATCCTTAAAATAGGTCTGAAAGTGGGTAAAATGCATTAATAATGTAAATACACTACCAGGGTAAAGACCACGAGTGTAACATACGGATTTTTTACTCCAGAGTAATAGCTCGAAAATAGCATCGCTCATGGGCACTCTAGACATTCTGAAGGTTTAGCGTATGAAAGTTTTCAGCAAACCAAAGAATCTCATTATGATTTCAAGTCTGGCCTGTACGGGTTGACCCAAAGGAATAAAAAGATACATGAATGCGTGGAAAAACGTCTCAGTTTTACAGGATGATTTCATCTTAATTTATATGGTTCTCCAGCAAATGTATTGCGCTGTATTGAATTATACATGCAGATTGATAAATCAATATCAATATTTTTTACAAAACTCTTCGTCTTTGTCTTAAGTTCATTTATAAATTCACCCATAAGTATCTCCTCTCTGCATTTCAATTATCGTTTGATCGATAAGAGAGTAGATAACAATGCAGACGAAAAAAAAAAAAAAAGAATCGATGCGGATTTTTGCACTCAAAGCGAAGCAAATTTAATCCAGAAAATAAAGCACTACGTTCGCCTAGTTTCGTAACAAGAGTGACGAATAGGCTAGGCCTGATAGAACAGTTCGTGAAGGCACAAAAATATCAAGATATGTTTTAATGGGAGGTTCCAGATTGTCTAGTCACGAGAACATTTTTTTTTAAAAACTAGCTGAGGGTACCCACGTCTTCTCGTATTTAGACGTTAATTCTTATATTTAAACTAGCATAGACACCCATGGGACCTTGGATGACAAAAAATAGGATTATCTGCTACATGGAGAGCCTTGCTTTATTACTATGATGTAGAAGTGACAATATAGTCAACGTGGCACTACTGGATGTAAGTTTACGGGTTTACCCGCTGATATGGTGCTGGACGATTTCACAAAGCAAAGCGTCATCAATGAATGGAAAGCAGATTTCGAAATTTCAACCTAATCCTGTATAAATGATGAAACTGAGCGAAGCCCGTACATAACTAATGGAATCTTGCACCCTTTGTGAGCACACACAGACGCTAAATCTTTTTTGTTGAATTTCATACAGGTTACCGATTTTGGACCCGAATGTTACGTGTAGCAGGTTATGAGTTTTAATTTAGCGTGCCACGCCCCCGATCCATTCTTATAATATAGATAACAGAAAGTTCACATACTTACCGCTTTAAAACACGTTGTGAATTGTGAGTTTTGAATCGATTTGGATCTTCGAACTGGTGTCGGCGTGTGCGTTCAAATTTCCAGTGGCAAACGAAACGCAATGTGCTTTCCCGTACGAAATTTTAAAGTTTTATTTGGAGTCGACGAAATGGCAGAATGAATGCCGGAAACAAAGACAAAGAGAAAAATGCGGCACAAACTTTGTAAATTGATTAATCAAATCTTGCAATTTCCGTGAGCAGACAGTGATGTTAAACATTCTGTATCGGATATTGTACATGTTGACGTTTTCAGCCGAGTTTTACAAACAGCGGTTTTGAAGGTTATGTGTTAGGAAGGGAGCGTGCCACGCCCCCGATCCAGTCTTATAATGATATAGCCACACGTGTAGCGTAGTAAAGAGACTAGTACATTCAAGATCTGCCCAATTATATAACATAATATTTCATATAATTATCAAAACAGTTTCATTGCGCGAACTTCCCATTAATGTGGGTGACAGAATGTGTGAGTTAAACCTCTACACCGTGTAAGAAATCTAAAACAAAACAAAAAAACACCAGTTTGCTCTCATAAAATACATGGACTTATCTTTATGTGGGATTTTTCTTCAACTGACGATCGATTACGCTGAAATAATAAATCTCTGTTAAGTAAAGCCAAAATATTTTGTCGTGCAAAGTTTTGGCCGTTTGCAAAGAGTCAATCAAAAGAAACAAGTATTTCCGGTTTATAAGCGTCACACATTTTTATCCGTACTGTTGTGAAATACAAGGCCTACTGTTGCTGACGCAAAAAAATACCATACTAGGGAGCTGAAAAGAGATAATATCTACATTTCTACTTCAAGGGGTATAGGAAACAATAGAAATGCGTTCTTTCTCCCATATCTACTTTTGTCATCTTAACTGAAAAGAAGTACCGGATACAGAAAATCGACCGGAGATCTTGCTTTATATTTCAACATGGCCGATTACATGGTGATAAACTCTCTGAACAAAGTACAAAGTTCCGATAAATTGAATTGTCTTGTTATTGCTAAAGACTGAAATGGTTTGAAGTTTGTTCGTTATATTTTAGTCTCTTATTTTCATAATTTCCAAACGGTAGTCGCTGACGTTTTCAAGTTTTTAGTTCAATAATTGAACGTCAAGAAACTTTGAAATTAACTGGGCGTGAAAATGTCGGTGAGAGCAGGGGGTGGTTTGATGCGTGGCTATTTTTGCCACCAGCTCTGTATTATGAAACTAAATGAACTTAAATAAAAATTATTGAGTCATCTAGACTCCTATGAACTGCTAAAAGCGATTTGGCAAAAGTGTCAAGGAAGAAAATGAAAGGATATGCAGCAGCCAATAAAAGGAAATGTAGCAATGGAACCTTATCAGTCAATCATGTTCTTCTGACAATGGGGAAGTAGAGAGCGGGAGTAATGCTTGTTGGAGTTGTGGCTTGTGATTTCCGGATGACTGCGCATGTGTAATAACTGAGAATGTCTGATGACGCACTGGCATGATAAAAGAACAATATGGAATGACTTACAGACGTTTGTGAAAGGATAAACTGTAAGTTTTCCAAGACACAGTAAACAATTCATCTTTCCGAATCAACTGGCCAGGACAAACAATCATGTATTTGCCATGGCCTCAGAGTGAGGCAGAGAGCGTGAATGACGGAGTAACGCCTATGTTTGTTCTTCTTATGCGTTCCCAGTGTCAGATGTAATATCAGGAACTCAATGGCCTGTGTAACTGATGTTGTGCATATTAGCTCCTTTGTGTCCCATGCAGCTTTGACTGTAGCGCCAAGCCTCCAGGCCAATGAATTTGTCATTTCTACTTACTGACAAACAAGCACTGTGACTGGGAGTAACGCCTATGGTTGTTATTCTTATGCGTTCCCAGTGTCAGATGTAATATTAGGAACTCAATGGCCTGTGTAACTGATGCTGTGCATATTAGGTCCTTTGTGTCCCATGCAGCTTTGACTATAGCGCCAAGCCTCCAGACCAATGAATCTCTCACTTTTACTTACTGACAAACAAGCATTGTGACTGGAAAACAAAGCTGCGAAATAAATGAACAGTGGACATCAGCTGGCCTCATTTAGCCACATAAAATTCAGAATGTATGAGATTGAGTGCGGATCTTAAGAGAAAGAATCTGTGTGAATGAGATGTGTGTGAGATGTGTGACTGGGAAGCGAAAGAAAATATCGGCCACTTTTTGTTTGAATGTCCTTCTTATGTCATCCACAGGCAATTGTTTTAGGAGGGATTAACATATTTTCAGACTTATTACAAATGTCCAATTTCGGAAAAAAACTTTAATGATTTTAGGTTGTGATACAGTAGATGAGTTTGGTGAGAGAGTTGACTGTTTATGTAAAAAGTTGTTAAAATTATATTTTATTGAATTATTTACCTTTAAAACTATTTATTATTTTGAATGCTTGTGATTTTACCATAATCATTTTTGGAAGCGCGGTCGACAGCTTCCCCTTTATATTTCGGTAGAATCCAATAAAACTGAATGGAATTGAATCGAACTGAAGCTTTCTTAAATTTATCAGCTTTTCAGAAAAGTGGCTTAACCATTAATACCATGGAACAATAAAAGCAACAATAACGTCAAAGAAAAAACATCAAAAAAAAATAAATAAAATAAAAGCAAGGAAGTCAAGACTCTACATCAGTTAACCTTTAATTTCCAAATGCGCTCTTTCATCATGTTTTCAAATCAAAGAGGTATCTCATAATGATAGATCTAGATACTGTGCACAAGTTCTTGTTTTTATCACAAAGATGCACAGAATGTATTCCGGGGCTGAAGATGAAAGAATTCCTTGGTTTATGAATACCATCCATAAATGTCTTGCTAATTTAAGGTAGGTTGGAAAACGATCATGATTAATCGATGCCCTTTTCTTGCAGCCTGAACACTTGATTCCATATCATTAAGTGTTGTTGTTTTGGGTTTTTTTTCAGTTCCGAGTTGCAAAGTCATGAGTTGTAAAGAAGGATGGGCAGGGTTGCCAGACTTGGCTCTTTTGGAGCCAGATACTAGAGTTTTGGCTCGTTTAAAAAAGTCCTTCGCTCCAAAAAAAAGAACAACTGACTAGCTCTTTTCTTTTTTATTTTGGTTCCAACAAACATTAGGTTAAATTTGACAACTTTCCTACCAAAAACAGTACTCATCCTTTTTTTTTCAATTTGGTATTTTAAGACCGGATACAACCAAATAAAAAAAAAGACCTTTGCTTCCATATAACTAAACAAACATTTCTTATTATGTTTCTCTAATGTAATGTAATGTAGTAAGGTTTATGATAATTAAAATACCCACATATATCCAAACGTAGACATTCCGTAGTAAATTTCTTGTCATATGTTAAATTCTGATCCCAACACGTCCTTCTCGGATTTTGTTTGGTTTTTGTCTGGTTCTTTTTCGTACGCGATCTCGTAAAAAAAGTCTGGCAAATCTTGATGCTGGTGAAATGCAGGAATAAGGGGAGGGGTGTAGTGTCATCAATAATTATCTTCTGAAAGTATCTTCGCGTGGGAGAATTTATAGAGTGATTCTGTGGGTTGAAACGAGGGTGAGGGGTTGGGGTGGTATGAAGGAAAGCCATTACAGTAAAATCTAAATTAAAAGTTATTTTCTTGAGAAATAAATGACATTGAATTTTCCTGTATGACTACACGTATCCTTTTATGTTGGTGAAGAAGGGAGAGTGGGAGTCAGTGAGAATGCGATGGTGCCAGAAATGAATAAATTCAGACGGTGAGTTTGTACATTCCTACTTCACCATCTCTGTATTCCAAGAGAAATGTATGGGTGTCCAAATCTGAGATTTCGGGAACATGGTCACTGCAGTGGGCAGTTATAAAGCACGTCTCCTGATCGCTAGAAATTTAACCACCGTTCCTAAACACCTCCTCCCCCTTGCTTTCTTTCTGAAACTTCTATACCCGTAGATAATGACATAGTCTATTATTTGGTTTGTTTTGAACTTTTATTCTTTTCTGCAAAAAAAAATAAAAAGAATATGATACGAGTGTGATCGATTCAGAAAGTGCAAGATTTTTCTGCTGTCTGTGATGGGCTCTATCTCTCCCACATCCCTATAGCAGCAGGATATATATTATAGAAAAAGTCCTTGTCAATAATCTCAAATATTGTTAATCACATGATATGCGTAATTGCCGGTACCGGCACGGATAACAATGTTTAGATTCATGATTGTTTATGGAGTCCTGCAAAATGAATTTATACCAACGTTATGTCTATATGAATACTCCAATCCAGAGTTGTATTTTAAAATAAGTGCTACTGCCAGGCGATGGGCTAGTCTATCCGCCACTATTATTGCTTTTACCTAGTTCATCCCTAGGCCCATCCTAACTGGAAACGTCAGAAAAAGAACAGTACCTTCTGAGTGACTATCAGCTCCGACCTGGAAAGTTTTAAAAGATAAGTGTGGCTTTTGTGGGTAGAATATCCCTGATTTGTAAAATAGACATTAAAAAAATATATGCGGTTAGAAAACAAGTCATCAGTGACGTATGAGCTCAAATGTTTTAGAGCCTTATTCTAGACATCTAATGATTTGAGATGTGAAAGTTGAAAATAATTGGCAGATACGCCATAAATTTTGCCATAAACTGACTCAACACCCCCAAAAAACATATTGAAAAAAATCCCGCTGGCAGTCCTTAGTCATAACTGTCTGCCGCTTGTCTTGTCTGTTCTACAGGATAAGATTGTCCAGAGCGGCTCCAACATCTTCTTGGCCTCCGAGGCGAATTGTGTTTACAATCCAGTCCCTGTAGCTGGAGACGCGAGTGTAGATGCCCGGGTAGTCCTCCAGAGCACATCCCATGCCCACAGACACCACCCCGGTGACCACTGGTGAGCCCCCGGTTCCTTGACAGATCAACGGACCACCGGAGTCACCCTGGACACGAAATAAAACAGGAAAATAGGAAGTTTATTAACGCCGTAAAAAAATTGCATGTATATCGTACATGTTATACATCTCATTCATGATACAAACACATACAATAGTATGCAATTCACATTTAAATGTATATTACAAATAAAACAATTAACAAAGTCATTGCTGATCGCCTGCAGTACAGGAGTGAAAGTATCTTCAAGATGTTTTTCCGCATTTTACTAAGAGTGAAATTTGAATAGCGTAAACGCCATGTTCTGTTTGACGGCTTGTGCATTACCAACAAGATCTCTTACCATCGGAAGAACTGCATTAGTGCATAAATGTTGAATGCACCCTTAGCAGCGTTCAGCATGCAGAGTTAATGCAGTAGTTTTTATAATGGTAAGAGCTCCCATCATTAATGCGCACGTTCTCTATTATATCATATTGTTTCTATTAGCGTATGAAGGCGTATTTCTTATAAACAAAGCTGAGACAAAAAGGGAGCAGTAACTAGCCTTTTTATTGGCATCAAGTGACCTAGCTCTTCATAAAATTGTCATGTGCTTAAATTGTGGAACTCGCCCAAGAATTTGATTGGATACTATCATCAGAACTAGTCAAAAATTCCAAAATAATACTCATAACGGAACTGAAGCTAATATGTAAACTATCATGTAAGACATCAACATAGATGACTACGTCAATGAGCCATTTCGAAAGACTGTTTCACGGAAATGTGAAATGACAGTCTAGACATTAAAAAATAATAGAAATGAAATAAGAACTCATTTGTTTTAAGATTATATTGATTTTATCTTACACAGAAATGATTGGCTTCCTACGTATAGTTAAGCTGATTAAAATTTAGTCATCTTAAATCTGATTTATTGATTGCACATGATAAGAAATGATTTAAAATCATGTCGTCTTTTCGTTGTGAAAGTTGCCAATGCTACATATTATGACAGAACAGTGAGCCGATCCGTCCAGCTGTCACTGGTGGAAAGAAAAACCATTCTGGCTGCACTGAAGACAGTTTGTCGTTTTCATGTGATATACACTGATGACGAAGGAAAGATGCAGGTTCCTTGGAGAAAAATGACAGTCCAGTGGGTAATACTGATGACTTATCACGACAAGCCTACTTTAACCAGAATTTTGGATTTCAAGGCAGGCCAAACACAACAACATGTTTTGCAGGACTGCCCTCTCCTGGCAGAATTATGAGAACGGTTTTGGCTATTGCCTGTTGACTACGAGACGAACATGTGAGGGAGCTACACAGACTTGCAGCTGACCACCCAGTTCATGACCATAGCGGTCTGCCAGCATGACCAGGAACAGCAGAAGAAGAAGGATTTTCTCAATGATGTCCAAATGCGATCCCGAACTGATCGGCCATTTTGTAACTTCTAAATCACAGTTATAGTATACTCACCTTGCACGTGTCTTTCCTGTGGTTGGAGTTGAAGCAGATGACCCTGTTGTCAATGAGCGGCCATAGTTCGTTGTAGGCTGCACTACAGCCCTCTTGAGAGACCCTTTTCACGTCGATAACATGGGGCACCATTGTGCCATTGCCGTACTGTGGCTCACCCCAGTCATCTGGGGAAAGACGTCAAGAACAGTAAGAATACTGATAACAATAAACAATATCAATAGCAATATCAATAATAATATCAATAACAATATCAATAACAAGTTAGAACGTGCGCCATAAAAATGGGATCTCTTACCATCGTAAGAATGATATTAGTGCATCAATGCTGAATGCGCCCTTAGCTGCGTACAAAATTAAGAGTTAATGTAATTCTTACGATGGTAAAAGATCCCATCGTTAATGCGCAAGTTCACAAAGAAGTTTATAAAGCTCAGACAACATCCAGTTGTTCCCACTCTTGTTTGTGCTCTCTTTTTATGATGTAGAGAACTAAATAATTCTTCACATTAGATATGAAAACCTAGCTGAATGGTTCTTTCTGCGCTGCTGCGTGGTCGAATGGTTACGGCTTTGGACTTACGACCTAAAGATCCTAGGTTCGATTCCCGACTAAGATCATGGTGTAAGTGCCTAGGAAAGCATTTCATTCACACTTTCTTCAGGTCACTCGACTATAAAAAATGGGTGACCGGCTAAAAGCAGTGGAAGATTTTGTCAGAATGTTAATGATCAGCGCCTGTAAATGAATTCGGTACTGTATGCTCCTCATGAAGCTGAGAAAGTCCTAAAGTGATCTGGCCAGCTTGGGCAAGAAAAAAGTGAAGTCACATGAGCGGGCATTAGCCTGGATAAGAGACTTATAAACCTCATTATTATTATTATTATCCTTATTATTATTGTTGTTATTACTATTATTATTATCATATAACTGTTTTAGCTTTACGAAGTAATAGTGACACAATGCAGCAGTTTTTCTCTTTTTTCTGTTCTATCGATGGGATCATGGATATAATTCGTATGCTAGAAGTCATGAGAAAAAGGCAATCATCTCTATTTTACATCATCATTATTATTATCGGTTTTTTTTAAGAGAAAAAAATCATATTTTCCTTTTCATATACGCCAACGACCTGGAGTGGTGGGCGGATAAAGACATTTCCTTTCAAGGTGCATAACACTTGCGGGAAAAGTCACTGTGGAATGCTGAGCTAATATTATCTATTATCGTCATTACATACATTGCCCCAGATTATCCGGGAGGTCATTTTGTATTGTCTGCAGGGCCGTTTGTTCCTGCCCCACCCCTTCCTCTCAAGCGAAACCAGTGTTTACGGGCCCTCTAAACATATATTATTTTTCTCTTTCTTTCCTTAACCTTTATGCCAGTTTTTTTCTTCCTTTCTCTGAAGGGCTCCAGATCTCCCCCTCTCCCCCCCCCACCTCCCAACCCACCGAGGGAGCTAAAGGGGCGCTACCTACGGCCCTGACGGCCTGAATTCAGCTCCACAACATTGCAAAATACACCATTATATAATTGCTTTCGGAAACAATACATGGAACATAAATTGCCACTCTGCAAAAGGGCACACCATCATTACCAAACCCCTTAACCTTACAATAACCCTTCAATAGATCTGGATGGATTATGACATAGGCTTGCAACAGGGCCCTGCCAGCACGAATAGCACATTTGTTACGCTAATTTCTGAAAAGCATTCACTTAACAGGAACCAATTTCGGTTTCTATTTAAAGAATAAATTAACTTCTGTATGTAAACGATCAAAACCAAAGGCTGTAAAGTCAAAGCTTTTCAGAAATGTGCATGACCCACAAGGCATTTTGGTGGAATTGTCCATCACTGACTGACATTTAACATTGGCAAGAAAACATTAAGAATAAATTAATGATGAAGGCATCCTCTTAGAGCCGACCACGCTAAATGCTTCCGCTTAATCGGACGCATTGCTGCTTAATCGCAACAGTTTTCAGAAACCAGAAAGCCATCTTTATGAATTTATGCCAACAAATAGCTCTGGTTAATAGTAACTTCGTTCAATCGAAACACTTTAATGTTTCCTTTAAGTGACTTATACTTTATGCCTCATGAAAAGGCCTGACATTCCTAACATGATGTTTTGTACATAGGTAGGAAAGTGGTATGTATAGCATTCCTTGAAAGATTCCGCGACTGATTATGAAAATGAAAAAAAAAACAATGAAAATACGACTGTCATTTATCCCGTGGGGAAATTGGTTTACATTGTCATACAGTGTTATACATCTCATTCATAATACAAACACATAGAGCAATACACATCATACATATAAATACATAATATTACAAATGAAATACATAACACGATCATTGCTGTTCGTCCGCGGTACAGCGCCCTGATCCCTACAGCTCTAAAGCCAGGTACATCTGAGTCGTGTGGGGAAAGGGAAGTGAAGTGTTTTTTTCGAGGATACAACAACGTGAACCGCCTGGCCCCCGAGTCGAACGCACAAAACTTAGACTTGACAGTCTTCAGTTACTGAGTTCGACTCATAGGCCACACGACCACGCAGTCTGTCTATTATGTTTTAGCTCAAAAAAAAAATAATCAATGCATTTTGCAATAATGGATACATATAACATCAAAACTCTGGTCAAAGTGCTTTAAAAGTTAAACCCCAGCGCTGGTGCTGAACGGCATTCAAAAGCGAAATAATGACGGAAATAAATGCCGATTTGAAACCATATTGCAGAATTAAACGAACTGTTGAACGGTTTTAAAAGATGCGAAAACACTTAACAGGCATGAAGAAAATAATAGTACATCTTTGCCTATTGTTTCGCGGCTGTATATATTATTATTTTATGTAAAGCCGTTTTTTTCATAACATTGCTCTGGGCAAATCACCCTGATATAGTTTTATATAATGACTTTCAAGTTCTACTTTACATAATTTCTCTACAATTATCTTATCTCCAACTGTTACATGCAGCTGGGAAGCAGTGTCTCTAATGCTGAAGTTCCAGTGAGACAGAATGGAGCATAATATGGGGTGGCTTGCATGAGATTTGCATAGTTCCCATCATGGCGGTTCTCTAAACTGTTTGTACCGAATCATTCCCACAGAACAGGAGAGTTACAGGCCATCGCTATCCTGGGGTGCCCTCGGGCTTAGGTTAACCAAGTTCTTCCCTGGTCTGGGCAAAAGCGAAACAAGGCATAAATGATCATCATTCTGGCCGTGCCCTGAACTGTTTGTACTTATCTACTCACACGGAACACACTGGAGGAGAGTTACAAGCCATCGCTATATACCGGGATGCCCTCGAGCACAAGTGAACCACATCTACTCCAATCTAGGCCAAGGTGAAACAAGGCATTATTAATAATCATCATTCTGGCCGTGCCCTTAACTGTTTGTACTTATCTACTCACACGGAACACACTAGAGGAGGGTTACATGCCATCGCTATACCGGGGTGCTCTTTAGCATAGGTTCATCAAGTTCCTCTTTAGCCTAGGCTAAAGCGAAACAAGGCATATATCAAATAATCATCATTCTAGCCGTGCTCTAAACTATTTGTATTTCACCTCCCACTCAAAACACACTGGAGGAAGGTTATAAGCCATCTTTATACCAGGGTTCCCTCGGGCATAAAGTAATCAAGTTCTTCCCCATGTCTCCATATATATATATATATATATGGAGACAACTTCCGAGGACAGCTAAGATCAGTTTGCAACATAACGAGGAATCCTAGTGGCTGCTACAAGTTTAAACATTTGTTCTCATTGACTGACACAAATTCTCTGATTTCGGATTTGTTACAGAAGCCAATTCTATAAGACAATCAAAATAGATAGAAATCGAAATGCAGCATACCGAGATATCTACCGGGTTGATTGGTTATTTATCGGTATACAGAGTTCCCTAGAGCGAATGGCCTGTTCAGAGACTTCCAAACAAAACCAAAAAAAAGAACACTTTCTCTTAGTGCTTGGTTCTGAAATATTAACCTGTATTCCATTACTGTACTAGCATGGACACCCATTCTATGACTGGGACATTACGTGATTAAAATATGTTTATCTGCTTCATGGAGATCTTTGCATTATCACTGTATAATCCCAAGGTAGCGAACCACCCGTGTACACCCGCTCAATGAACTGAACGGGATACTACTGGATGACTACAAGTACGTGTTTACCCGTCGATACGGTGCTTAGTTCGAAATTTTAACGCCATGCTTGAAAAGGACGAAAAGGAGGAACCGGTACAAACTTGTCCATGTAGTATTAATGAAATCTTGTAACGTCGGTGAGGAGACATTGAAACCAACCCTCCTTTTGCAAATTTCATGCTGATTGATGGTTCCGACCGAATTTTAAGTAAGACTGTTTCGAAGTTTACCGGGTTTGAAAATAGCGTACCACGTCCCCTGTCCATTCTAATAATATGGATGCCGGGCTGTAAGTTCGGGATCCATCAACCTAAAAACACAACCGATGTTAGACTATCCCAATCATAATGTAACATGTCGAAACATCTGATTGGCTGTTATGATTTGAAAAGTAGTCTTCATTGGCTGTTACTGAAAGTCTTTGACTTCTGGATGTAGTACAAATGCGCTTTATGTGAAACAATCTAAATAGTTAAATCGTCTCGAGGAATCTAACCGACCCCTGCGATCTGAATCTTTTGCTTTCAGTGACAGCTACGTACAGTAGAATGTCAACATAAAGTATGCATTGGTGCGTGAAAACGTATACTTATTACTGGGGTATACTAAATATCGAGATCCCCCTGAGTAATGATATGACAGAATAATAATGAATCGGTCAAGTGGAATTCATACTTAATAACAAGGTAAACTTATTATTAAACGAGTTCTTAATATCGAGGTTCCACTTAGACCTCTTACTTCCGGGTTTATGTTTTCAGTCTTGTCAAAAGTAATAATTTAGGAGCGATGGAAACTGGTCGTTTGACAGACCTGGAGGAAGAGCACAAATGCTCCATAATATTTCTCCCAGTATTGTGGCTGGGTCCTAGTCTAGCGGCTATAAGTAGATCACTTGTAATTTTTCCTTTTACCCCGTTCATATAGACTAGATGGGCAGTTATGAATGACTGCCATCGTGAGTACAGGATGTCAATACTTCGCTACTCACAATGATATTAGTGTGCGAGATTTGACTGTTGTCATCCGCTATAATTTAGTACCATCAGCTGATGGTCTAATGAAGAGGTGGTGGTGGTCTAAGGTGGTGCTTATCATTATTAAAGTGCTGATAAGGTTGAAAATGTACACTTTCAGATCTCAATGATACCAGAATGATAGCGGACAATTTTGATAAATAGGAGGTTGTTACACGCATACTTTATTATCTACCACCTGTGGGTTAATAGACCTATTATCGATTGGTCCTCATCAGATCTTGTCAGCAAAAAAAAAAAAAATGAAACATCTAGATCTATCATTTATATGTGGAGAGAAATTGGTCAGCGGAATATACAGAAACATTTGAAAATGATTTTTTGAAAATTTAATATCGTGGTGCCACATCGTATTTAGCGTTTCATAGCACACACACACACACACACACACACCACCCCACCCTCCCCACACACACACACTGATTCGGGTCAGGTGGCTCGGGAGGGGGGGGCGTGCCCCTTTTAATTATTTGTTAGGATTTTATAGCCTGCTATGTTTGCCACACTTAACTTTTAAATGGCTAT
Source organism: Ellobium chinense (assembly GCA_033807755.1). Lineage (NCBI taxonomy): Eukaryota > Metazoa > Mollusca > Gastropoda > Ellobiida > Ellobiidae > Ellobium > Ellobium chinense. The sequence continues at coordinate 260,554 of JAWQUT010000307.1, read as the reverse complement.
CAGATTCCTTACTGTCGGTGCCTTTATTGTAGCAATTTATTGAGACTTGAGTCTTTCATCATCATCATCATCAGTGCCTTTCACCCCCAGCAGGGTATAGGCCACGTACAAGCAAATTCCATCTTTCCCTGTCCTGGGCCATCTTTCCAAGCTCGTTCCAAGTGAGCTTCATTTCTCGCATGACCCTTTCCGTGCATCGTTTCCATGTCTCCCGTGGCCTACCTCTGCCTCGTGTTCCTTGTGGGTTCCATTGCAGTGATTGCCTAGTGATGTTTCCACTAGGTTGTCTGAGGGTGTGTCCAATCCAGCGCCATTAACGGAGTCCAATTTCTACCTCTATTTCCTTTTGTACTGTTCTTGCCCATAGCTCTTCATTTCGTATTGAGTCTTTATGACCTGTTTATGTCTGCTGTTCACGAAGGAAAACCAAATTTAAAAATATACTTCTTTCTTTCTGTGTAGTATACGATTGATTTATTCTTTGAGTACAACTGGGTCAGCAGCTACTCTAGAAGAATGAACGAGTTTTTATTTCTTTCGTTTTGAGAATAAAATTTTACCAGATTATAAGTGTTTGCCGTCTCATTGATTTGACTTTTATTTACCGTCTCCAAGGACGGCCTGTCCTATATTTGGAGGTTTCATTATTGATGTTACCGACATAAATAATATTATACAGTGCTGTAGATTTTAACCTGAAGAGAAGGAGGAAAAGGGGGGGGGGGGGNGGGGGGGGAGGGGGTTGTAATGCCTGAATGCAGAGTTAGAGAGGGCTACAAAATACAGTGCTGCATATTATTTGCTTACTCTTGAGTCATTCCAAGCTATGCAGCATAAAAGTACAGTAATGCACCCAGCAAACATATGGATGGGCAACGAAATTTTCTATTATGAAGACCGGAACAACAGAAGATCACCTAAAAACAGCCTTTTATCTTGTTCACCGCAAAAGATGCAGCCTTTGAAACGTCATAAAAATTCATGGCCTCTTTTTCTCCCTTGAGATGCACACATGGTTTGTTGAATGTTTTGGCTTCTCCGTGCTGACACAATAGTAGAATGAACAGAGTGAACCATGTTTGGATGGGGGAAAATTGCTGTTGTTGTTGTCGTTGTTCTTATTGTGGTGGTAGTGGTGGTGGTGGTGGTGGTGGTGGTGATTATTGCTGCTGTTGTTGTTGTTATTTTTGTTGTTGTTGTTGTTGTTATTTTTGTTGTTGTTGTTGTTGCTGTTGTTGTTGTTGTTGTTGTTGTTCTTGTTGTTGTTGCTGCTGCTGTTGTTGTTGCTGCTGCAAGAATTCCAATAGATTTTATTGATCAGTACACTGGTGGTGTCTTAAATGTCATATTGTTGTTGTTGTTGTTGGTGTTGTTGTTGTTGTTGTTATTGTTGCAATAATTCCAATAGTTTTTATTGATCAGTATACTGGTGGTGTCTTAAATGTCATGTTCTTGCTGCTGCTGCTGCTGCTGCTGCTGCTGCTGCTGCTGCTGCTGCTGTTGTTGTTGTTGTTGTTGTTGTTGTTGTTGTTGTTGTTGTTGTTGCAATAATTTCAATAGCTCTCCTGCTTTTGAAAATAGGGAAAATAGACACTCTAAGATAATTGATGTTGCAGGAAGACATGGGTACTTTGAATGCCAGCCTGCTCCTAATTTGCCTTTGAAATAATACTCTTTATTATATAGTTCTTTTCAACCTTTTTTACAATACAACAAATTATTTTTAGACAGAGCAACAAAAAAAAAATAACTCAAATTTTAATCATAATTATTGTCTTACCGAGTACCTACCACCAGAATCTGGAAGAAAAAAAAGCAAGTATCGAATACTCCCGACTGGAACCAAACATACTCAATACCAGTATTTATTACGTCCACCTATACTCACAACCTTTTCCATGCATTGTAAATTACATTTCCTGCCATGTCCTAGTCACGGTCTTGCACTGTATCTTTGTAAAGACCTCCCCGACAATATCCAGCATGGCTTCAATTAGGCAACTTTTCCCTACACCCCCAATCTTTTCTATACATTGTATTTCACCATATAGTTTACCTGCCATATGTTGCCCCAGCGCACGGCCGTGTACTGAACGGGATTTCCCGAAAGTTTTTCAGCACCACTGCAGTCACTAACTTTTCCCTACATCCCTCAGACCTCTCCATACACTTCACCGTACAATATGTGCCCCCCCCCCTTTTTGGCCTTGCGCTACATTACTATATTATATATTGTCTTGCACACTGTAACCAGCACATGACAATCAGTTACCCTTTCCTTAAGCCTTCTCAGCTGTTTCCATTTTTTGTAGGCTTCTTCCCCCACACAAACTGTCCTCAGCCCACAGACTTGCACTGAATCTCTGTGAAGATTTTCCTCCATGTGACAGCATCTACAGGAACTTTTCCTGTTAGAGGCCCCTCAAAACCCCGTCCATACTTTGTCTTTCACCAAACGGTTTACACGCTCTGTGCTGGCCACCAGCCTTCGGCCTTGCACGGTATCTTCATAGCCCCAACCTGCGGTCTTGCAACTGCTGCAATCAGGCATCTTTCACCTAAGCCCCATGCCCTGTCCATACATTGCATTTCCCCATACAGTACCTGCCGTATGCTGGCCCCCAGCCTGCTGCCTTGCACTGTATTCCCATCTAGCCCCAATCTACGGCCTTGCCACTGCTGCAATCAGGCATCTTTTTCCCTAAGCCCCGTGCCCTTTCCACATATTGTATTTCCCCATACTGTACCTGCTGTGTGTTGGCCCCAGCCTGCGGCCTTGCACTGCAACCCTGTGGGGATTTCCCGTACGGTGTCCAGAGCCACAGGGCGGACAGCCGGAGTTATCTGGGCCGGTGTCTTCAGCTTGAGCAAGGCGATGTCACCACTTAGATTGGGAAACACTGGGTATGGAAAGAACAATAAGCGAAATCAAAGACATCATAAAGAATTCTCAAGTACTTACATTATAATGATATACCATTCTTTCTTACAGCCCAACTGAAATGCAGCTGGTTCCGTTAAGAGCTGCTGCATAAATACGCCTCCGTCTTAGAACCTGCGACCGACATGAAATCATTTTACCACCATAATAACGCCGTCCTAAAATAAATGACCAGGGTAATACTTCAATATAATTAATGAAATTTAATGCACTATTTTGCACCCTGGTGAGCAATTTTCTGTGTCAAACCTCAAGAGAGCTGTACCAGAATTTCCCACCATGGTATGTTGAAGGCAAACACATCTAAAATCCTGTGGGTTTTTTAAAAAATCACTTCGCTTTGAGTATGCTTTGGTGTGCAGCTGTGCTGCAGCTCTCTTTGGATCTGACATGGAAAATCGCTGGCTAAAGATAAGATAAGATAAGATAAGATAAGATAAGATACTTTATTTATCCCCGTGGGGAAATTTTTCTTTGTTACAGTGATGCATACAATTATACATACATTAACAGACACAGACTCACACACTCTCACACATATTACATGATACATGCGCCGCCCCAGTCACTCACTCTGTCACGCTCTCGTCTTCACCCTTCACTGCTCACACAACTTACACACTGCGGTTCATTGTGCACTTTAATAACACTAAAAGTGCAACATGGTGCATTAATTATGGAGATATATAACCCAGATGGGGATGCATTGCATAAACCTCATCCATTATAATAATATATTTGGCACGGTGTCCCTTCTCAGGACAAACTACCACAGCTGCAGACTTCAAATCTGCCGTCCTGTGACAAAAAGGCACACATGTACTATGATTCATGATTTTTTTTTGTCCTATGATGGCAGAAATCTGGCATGAAGATATAAGATGATACATTGGTCATCATGATGGCTTTAGGGTTTTGCCATTTGGAAACGCCGAAATAAGAGCAGAATATTTTACAAAAAAAAAAACATTCCGTCCTTCTTCTGCTACTGGCGATCCCAGTCTGGAAACGAAACAAAATTTCGTTAGTGGATGACGTCATCAAAATTTGTGTACTCGGGAGTATTCATCGTCGGGAACAGCAGTCATGTTTCCCTCCCCCCCCCCCCCCCCCCCCCCCCCCCAANCTCGGAAGGGCCGGGATCTCAGCCAGGACTACGTTTGTTAGGTCTTCGTTGAGTATGACGATATTTTGAGTATGACTTGGGCGACACAGCCAATGAACGGAGTCTGCTGTCCGAGGAAAGGCCCCTTCATATTAAAAATGACGTCACTTCATACTCAAAATGACATCAAACAAAACCTTACGAACGTAGCCCATAAATCAGTGGCTGCCTGATCATAGGACTCTAAGAATAAATAAAATGAAAGGTGTAATGAGTTAGTTCATTTGCAGTAGTGCATGTCAATGTCCCTCATTGCCTTGTTTTCGCGCATTTATCATAAAGAGCACATCTTCAAAGACGCCTTTTATGCAAAGTGGTCATTAATGCAAGATTTCCTCCCGCGCCATTTGCATTCTGCACGTTATGCACATAGGATGGATAACAGCTCGATGCACTTGGCATATTTCATAACTGTCATGTTTTCTAATATGATCTTTAAAATTATAAAGTTATAATATAAGTTTTATTAACTTAATAATATAACTTATTATATAAGTTATATGAAATGGAGGTTTTCTTGCAACGTGTAAATGGTTTTAAGAGGCACAGGAGGTTCAAGATGTCGAGATTCTTCACTGCATGGGGCCTAAAATCAGGCCCCAAAAATCTTATAAATATTTTTTTTTCAGGAGAACCAGTGAGCTGAATACTGCTCTTTTCCTCCTCCATTCTTCACAACTGTTGTCATGCCCGAAATATGAAATGCGCATACATAAAGCTACGGACGCCTATTCATACAACATATGCAACAGAATCTTGTGACCTCGAAGCTCATAATTATGTTCAACAATGCTATCCTCGTGAACCGTCGTCTCTTTGCATGAAATTCCCATTCGCATGAAAATTAAACCAACTTCACGTTCAGCCTAACAATCCAAATGTAAGCATCACTAGACAGAAAGAGATGATTTTATCACATTTATCGGCAACAGCGAACGCTCTAAATCTAATAAATGCTCCCCAGCGGCTTCAAGCGACGTTTCACTATGCGATGTTCAAAGCATTGATTAACATTTCAGACACGGTTATAGAACTGGTTTGATTTCTGAGACACGTAAAAGGCTAGTTCTTCTCATCTGCGGTTTTTATTTTGCTTTAGTAATGCTGCTTATAAGTCTTGAATCCAGGCTAATGCCCTCTCACCAGATTTCCACATTATTACTGCCCCCGCATGCCTTATCGCTCTATGACTTACTCAACTCCCTAGGGAGCATATGATGCCGGTGCCATTAGCAGACGCTGATCATTAGCATTCTGACAATATCTTCCAACAAGGTCCCAATTTACAGACAGATGGACTGAGCAAGCTGCTAATGAAAAACCTCCCCAAGGTTCTTATAACATGATTGTGGAATCGAACCCACAACCTTCTGATCTCGAGTCCAACGCCGTAACCATTCGGCCACGCTGCCCTGCACGCAATGTTCTCTAAGCTGTTTGCATTATTCGTAGCAGATTTAAAATTGTTTAGGCCACTAGCCACAGTATACAGATTTTAGAAACCCCTTGCTAATATGTAACACCAGAAGATCTCACAAAGATGTGAGTGTGAGCTAAACAGGACTTTGGGTATTTATAAAAAGAAAACAAAACAAACAAACAAACTGACAACACGTCGTTATTCCGTTATGTAGTAACAAGATACTTAGAGTGAAAAATACACCTAATATCAGGTTGAAAAACGTCCTTGACGTTCTCCTGCAAAGTGCAAAGAGGCCATTCTATATTTTATAATACAGTAATCATTACACTTATCTTCTTCATGACCCTAGAGGTGAACGCACTCCGAAAACACTTATTTTCAAATGACTGGTCTAAAAATCAATAACAACATAAAGTAGTGATAAAATCTTAAAAGCCTTTCTTCCCCAACCCTCCCCTCTCCAAAAAAAAAATAAAAAATTATGAGGCTCTAAACTATATTGATTCAAAGAGATCAAGAATGTGTTGTGTCGCACGTGTGAAACAATACAGATAGCTGATGACATTTTCAATCAAAAAACCTTGAGTTGTTGTAGCCGTTGGTGATCCAGAAGATCTCACAAAGACATGAGTAAAACAGGACCTTGGGTATTTATAAAAAGAAAACAAACAAACGAACAAACTGACAAGATGTCATTAGTCCCTTACAAATTAATAGCTACAGTGATGTTCTTACTTCAAAAACAGACACTAAAGTAGACACGCATAAACACAAGCCAGATCAAGAGGATGAACTTCATAACGTTTATATGACGTACACTAAGCTCAGTGCATCAAGGAGTTATCCTTTCAAAATGATAAACTCCCCTGCATCACTTTCTCTTCCGGTGAGTATATAGAAATAATTTCTTGTCCTATATCCGAATGAATTAAAAAGTGAGACATTGACTTAATACCATTGTGTTTCTCTAACCTTCAATGAATAACAAGGGTGGTTTACCACACAAATACTCTCTATCCATTCTGATAAATCTCGTCTTTCTTAATATCAGTTTTAAAATAGACCTTGACCCTCTCCCGCAAAGAGGCCAGTCTATATTTACAGCGCAAGTATCATTACACTTGTCTTCTTAATGACCCTAGAGCCGAACGCACTCCGAAACTGAACCCAGTTCAAATGTCTCCTGGCATTCTGGGAAGGGCGGTCTGGCAATTTTCCTTCCTGTCCCTATCGAACGCGCAGAAACACTAGGGTTAACCGTGTGGTTCAGTCTCAAGTTACTTCTAGTGTGACGTGATAGGGAAAGGTCAAGGAGATCTTGAAAATGGAGCCAACACCTGCCACCTCCTCGTACAAATTGCCTGGAACGTCTTTGGAAACAAACTCGAAGGAAAGGACGAGTTCATAATTTCCTGGGACTTACGTCAGAAAGTGTACCAGAAATAAGGTACCGATGCCTCGTTATCGATTACGATTAATGCTAAGGCCAAATACTAGTTGAATGGGTACAATCACGGAATAGGACCGATCGTGTAGCTAAACCAATGACTAAATGAACTGTATTAATGCAAGAGCGGTCCTGTCCCAGGAGATAGCCGTTGAATGAAGTTGAGGTAATGGATATGTATCAATTAATATGCGGCGATCAGGAATCCTACAAGTGTATTGGGAAAATTTATGACGTTTGATCTTCAAAGAACTGATATTTGGGGGGGAAATGATGAATGCATGCAGAACAGATTTGTTCATTCTCCAGTTGCCTCCACACTGACTCGTAGGTCATCAAACTGGAACACGCGATTACGATATTAAAAGTATCGATATTAACTTTCACCATTCATAAGTTTTGTGGTTTGAAATTGCGCTCAGACTCTCCGAAGGATTTGGCGATGTCATATCTTATCCCCATTTTTAGCAGTCCACACTAACTTTGAACTTCCCTACCATAAATATGGCAACTTTGAGAGGCAGAGTCGTTGAATCTAGGTTTAAACTCTTTGGGAACACAAAAATCTTTGAGAGCCAATTTAATATAACTTGTGGTCGGGAGTTGTCAGTTTGATAGTCATTGCAATGGTTTGCGATTTGCCTATATATAGGACTTGCAGACAAGGCTTCTGGTTGAAATCTGGATCCTTACTTTCAGAGGCCAAATTTGAGAGAGTGAAAAGACAATCCTGATAAAATTCTAAAGTGCATCGAGTTCTCCTTTTAAAACTTTTTATTTTCGGTAATAATGCAGGGATAATTGATTTCTTGTTCTATACGTGCCGAGGGCATTTAAAAGTTAGATAAAATTCTTAAAGATGCAGACTGAATTGTGGATGTAGACTACACCTATATTCCGTTGTTGTTGGTTTTTTTTTCGTTGTTTTTTTTTTGTTGGAGTTTTCTTCTTATACAGACAAGCTCTGACATTGATGTCTACAGACTAGCTATGGCACTGATGTCTACAGACTAGCTATGGTATTGATGTCTACAGATTAGCTATGGCATTGATGTCTACAGACTAGTTATGACATTGATGTCTATAGACTAGCTATGACATTGATGTCTACAGACTAGCTATGACATTGATGTCTCTAGATAAAGAAAAGGATGAGAGATACAACCCTGCTTTTGTGACATGTTTAGTCAGCGTGTCGGTAATAACGGTTATCGAGTGAACGATCCCAATCCTTCACCCATGAAACGGATATTATTTTTTCTCTACAAAACAGCCGAATTAACATCCCGGCGACAACAACTTTTTTTGGTCACATCGAATCTAGTCTCACTAGCATGAGTGAAGTTTTCTTCCCTTCTTTTCCAAAGATATTGCTCATTTCCCTTTACAGAATGTGGGTCTAACTGCGGTTATCCCAGTTAGATCTCACATGAATGTACATGAATGTACCATACTGTAACAAGGCGCAGGTAAGTCACCCACACCAACAACACTTGGCCCTTTCCGATGGCGATATTTCTGAAAAGAATGCCCCGGTGTACCGTAATCAGATTACCCCCCTCAATTATTACCCCCCGGTAATCTGATACCGGTATCAAGCGACCCCCCGGTAATCTGATACCGGTATCAGATTACCGGGGGGTCGCTTGATACCGGTATCAGATTACCGGGGGGTAATAATTGAGGGGGGTAATCTGATTACGGTACACCGGGGCATTCTTTTCAGAAATATCGCCATCGGAAAGGGCCAAGTGTTGTTGGTGTGGGTGACTTACCTGCGCCTTGTTACAGTATGGTACATTCATGTACATTCATGTGAGATCTAACTGGGATAACCGCAGTTAGACCCACATTCTGTAAAGGGAAATGAGCAATATCTTTGGAAGAGAAGGGAAGAAAACTTCACTCATGCTAGTGAGACTAGATTCGATGTGACCAAAAAAAGTTGTTGTCGCCGGGATGTTAATTCGGCTGTTTTGTAGAGAAAAAATAATATCCGTTTCATGGGTGAAGGATTGGGATCGTTCACTCGATAACCGTTATTACCGACACGCTGACTAAACATGTCACAAAAGCAGGGTTGTATCTCTCATCCTTTTCTTTATCTAGAGACATCAATGTCATAGCTAGTCTGTAGACATCAATGTCATAGCTAGTCTGTAGACATCAATGTCATAGCTAGTCTGTAGACATCAATG
>JAWQUT010000307.1:236188-251124 GCA_033807755.1 Ellobium chinense | reverse complement strand
AAAGGGCCGAAAGTACAATACATCTATACCTTCTCATCCACCCCACACCCCACCCATTTCCCGAGACACCAATTTAAAGATGGCAACATCATACAATTGAACAAAAGCGCACATACACACAACCCAAAATTGAAAAAAAGAAAAAGCGGACATAAAATGTGGCCACATTGATTATTTAACAAAACTGAAAAGCACATGTCACCTTCATCACCCCACTCCCAGCTACACACACCCATTATTATATCTACATATTGTGACAGGGACTGCGAAAAGGAGTCTAGTGGTCAAAAATTTCGTTGAAATTTTAGGCTTACTTTAACTCTGTCGACTGCTTCGAGTGAACATCAGCTATCTTTACAAAGAAATAAGGTAGAGATAAACGACTGCTTGGAGTGAATAGCAGCTAGATGAACAAATAGAGAAGAGAAAGCTGATATATTATTAGAACAAACTGTCAGCCAAACCAACAATAACATAATCCTCAACTTTACCGATTTTAGAAGCAAAAAAATATGTCAATCCTGTCTTTTTAGCACATGTGGGTGCGTGCAAAGAAAAGATGCATAAAATAAGTAACTATATAAACACAAATAACAACTTTTTATAGGGGGGTAATATCATACCAGGGGGGGTAGCTTGATACCGGTCTCAGATTACCTCCCCGGTAATCTTATACCGGTATCAAATTACCGGGTAGTAACTTCATACCGGGGGTAATTCTATTCCTTTACATCGGTCTTTGTCATACGATACCTTTAGAATTTCTAGTTCCACAATTAGACTAGCTATATTTTTTATGTGTTGGGCATTTATGTTTCATTACACAAGCGTCCTGTTTCTACATCATTACAGTGTTGGTCAGTTGGAAGAGAAACAAGTGTAAGGTAGATTTCCTAAGACAGAATTTTCAAAATTCGAAATGAGCTTTTCAGGATGTAAATTTTATTGACAAAAAAAATAGCTTCAAGACACTAGCAAATTCTGAGGTCTATTTTCTTAGGTGGAAACTATAGTACAATGAACACACTATAATTCTGCACTGACTTCCTATCCCTGACTTGCGAAACCTTCTGATTTTCGAAGATCCTCCTGCACATTCTCCTCGCCATCTCTCCATCTTCTCCTCATTCCAATCCCAACTACCACATCATTGTAGTTGCTGCAGAGATGGCGGTGACATTTCGTTTTTCACTCTCTCTCTCTCTCTCTCTCTCTCTCTCTCTCTCTCTCTCTCTCTCTCTGTGTCTTTCTCTTTCTCAATCTGTCTCTCTGTCTGTCTGTGTGTGTCTCTCTCTCTCTTTCTCTCTCTCTCTCTTTCTCTCTCTCTCTCTCTCTTTCTCTCTCTCCCTCTCTCTCTCTCTCTCCTCAGCGCTCTCTATATTTTTTCTCTGTCGGTTTCCCTTTTGTATTGTTTTCTGGCTGTCGTATTTATGATACAATAACTTCCTGACAGAATAACTAGCACGCCTTGTTCTCTCCACCCCCCTTCCCTCCCTACACGCTTCCTTCAGTCCGGATTCATATGCCAGTGCCAGAGATTGGAGAAGAAGACAGGAAGGAAGTAGTCTGAGATAGATAGTTCTATTTTTTTTTTCAGTCGTCACAATTACTGATTACTGATTACACAAGATGCATGTAATCGAATAACAATTACTTGTAACGATTACTTCATGGCATGCATGGCTTTTAAAAAGCATGTCTTTCAATTCATGACATCATTATATTGGGATTTGGGAGAGGGGGACGGCCTGCGAGGGAAAGAGGAGTCACCTGGTCTAGAAGTTAGGATAATTGGCAACGGGGTAGAAATGGCCAAGAAATGGAGGAAAGAATGTGTTTTCAGCAAGTATCATGTTGCCTAGGATCAATAAAGTCAAATAATCACTTATTACCATCCAAGATGTTCTTAGCTGAACCAAGACTCTCCTCAATAAGGTATGGAAGCTGAGACTTAATATAATATTTATTTCGTCTTTCTTACTAGGCCCCTGAAACCATGAACCCAACGAAAGGAAAGTGTGAATGTGTGCAGTCTTGCAAGTTGGCTTTAAAAGCCAAATGTGAAAATGAAAACTGAAAAAATGAATTACCGACTTTTATTCACCTCGGAGGGAAATTGGTTTACAACGTTACACAATGTTATAATTTTATTCATAATACAAACACATGGAACAACACACATCCTACATGTAAATGCAAACTATTACAAATGAAATCTATAACAAAGTCATTGCTGGTCCCAGCCCCACCCCCGACTTTGAAGCCACATATTCCACTGCACTATTTGAACGAATACGGAGTAAAACGAGAGAGAGAGTCCCGCGCATGCGCCTTGGTCAAAATTCATTTACATCTCTGTCGAGTGAGGAAACGAAAGTGAAGTGTCTTTTCCAAAGACACTACAGCCTAACTCGTCCGGTCTGCGTGCCAAAACACACAAACCTTGGACTTTACAGTCTTCAGTTTCTGAGTACGACTCACAAACCATACGGCCAAGCTGCTACCCAGTATGTGGCTGTTTTTTCTGTTTCTAATAGATCTCCCTCATATCTCATGTCAAAAAGTTGAGTCTTCGTCCCTGGTCCTAGAAGCTCATTTTTGCAGCAGTTTTTATTATTAAACGGATAATAACCCAGTATTCAGAAAGTAATGAGGTTACCAGTGATTTTTTCAACAGTAACCATAGTAGTTGATTACTTTCGTTCGATTACGCCCAGCAATAGGCGGAAGAGGAAATGCTGAAGACGATGGCACCATGATAAAATCAGTCAACTGTGTATTTGTCAGTATTGTTGTTGATCAAGTTCCATGATAAGATTCGACAGCTTTTACTCTTTGCACATTTTTCAAAGCTCTTTGTCGTTAATCTTACAGCAATGAGTGTTTTAACAGACAGACAGACGGACAGACAGTCAGGCAGGCAGGCAGACAGACAGACAGACAGACAGACAGACAGGCAGGCAGGCAGGCAGGCAGACGGGGGTATGGACCAGCCAAACACAGACAGATTGACAGGTGCATGAACCAGCCAAGTACAGACAGACAAACCAAAAGGCAGACAGTGACAAGTGTATGGATCAACCACTTACAGACAGACAGACAGACAGACAGACAGACAGACAGCTGTATGGATCAACCACTTACAGACAAATTACCTTCCTTCTGCTTGAAAACCCTACAGCCCTCTCTCATGTCCCCTTCCCCAAAACCCGCCGCAATACCAAACTAAAAAAAAAAAAAAATTTACCACTTTAGGCTATCCTCCTTTCCTGTTCACCAATCCTTTTTGTGATGTTAGAATACGTAGTTGTTGTCTTCTCAAAATGTCCTTCTTACGCTCCACATGTCCCCCTCCCCACCATCTTTAAAAAAAAAAAAACAACCTCTCCCGGCTCCCTCCAAAACTCAATTCACACACTACTGAGGCTGCAAACTCGGGCTACACAAACGTACGTGTGAGACCATGTCGTCAATGGACATGCGCAGAGGGACTACCTTTTTGCATCAATTATTCACAATTACGATCTCTAAAGCCCATTTTAAGTGTGACCATAAATTATTGAAAACATGACCGGTCCATCCCCTTGCTTAAGTGACGGGGGTGAAGACGAAGAGTTAAAATACACAGCGTTGTGTAAAAAAAAAAAATGTTAATTTGAATCCGTAATAAACTCTACAAAGTTTTAAGCACTTTAAAAGAATATGTTGATTTCACAAAAGAACTTAAGCATGTGTTTTTCTGGTTTTGTTTTGTTGTTTCTTTTCCGTGAACATGAAATTCGGTTAATGCGAATATATGTCGTCATAAGCCGCACTCGTTAATTCTGTTTTAGACGTGTCTAAAAATTTCAGGAGGAAGGTAAACGTGTACTGTTTTACACTACAAGACATTGTCGCCAAAATTTTTGTGCGAGTTATTTTTCTTACGCTTACTAACTTGGTTAGAAATGTGTATCAAGGACATAATAATATTGCTGTTTTTAAGTCTCGTTTCAGGGCTAATGCCCGCTCATGCGACTTCACACTATTATTACCCCAGCAGGCCTGATCACTCTAGGACTTTCTCGACTCCCTGGGGAGCATACAGTGCCGCTGCCATTTATAGGCACTGATCACTAGCATTGTGACAATATCTTCCTCTGCCTATAGCCAGGTACTGATTTTACAGACGACAGACTCAGGAAAATGTGAATGAATGGCTCTCCTAAGGAACTTACAACACGACTGTGGTCGGAAATTGAAACAACGACCTTAAGATCTTCTGCTTCACAACAAAAAGAGATCGCGCCTAAACCTAAATTACGAATAACACTGCAGATAAGTTTGCTTCTTTTCCTGACTTTGTAAAATGAATGTAAAGTTTCGGATCTATTAAACTGCAGTCAATATAGCCTGATGTTTTCAGCCATTAGTAACTCCAAAATTCATTGACAAGTCATCACTTTAAACAGCATTTTATACAAGTTAATTGGATATTAAACACTATTAAAATGGGTTTGATTATTGCAGAATTCACTCTATTCTAAGTGGGTAAGAGAATTTAGCTGTTTCGCCCAAAGAGACAAAACATAACCGTAGTTGGGATTCATGGGCTATACTTCATGTTTTCCTAGCCTTGCTTCAATCCGTGTTCTAAATGTGCATCTCGCCTCTCTTATTACTCACAAAATCTTCTTAGCGAACTCTTGCCGGAGAGTAACATGCTTTCCTCTTTAGAACAAAGAAAAGAGTTTAAGGGCAGATTTTGGCGATTTTTACGCCTATTAGTAACAGCAATATTGGAGAATGTAAACAAATGCACCTAACTTGGGCGTTGGCCGTAGCAGACGATATGCAGCGATGATAGAAGCAGAGGCCGGCTGCACGATGGAGATTTAACAAGTGTGCAGAGGCGTGAAGAGTTGATTAGTGACTGCTTTTTCAGCGCTCTTGGTGAAAGATGGAGAACAAAGGAGTAGAACAATGGCGAACTGACGCTATCATTATCGTTTTATTGGTCCTGTAATTAACATAATTAGGACCGGTGTTGGGTCAGTTTTAACACTAGGCCAAGGGTGGGTTACCAATGAATTTTTACCCTGTGAGAAAAAATTCCCTTTTATTCACTTGGCCCATGAAAAATAAAATAGTCCAAGGCTGTTATGGGTAAACTGCGCTTTATCAGCTGCTGAGGGCTGTATTCAAGGCCTTTATGCAGATTCTCCAAGGTCAAGAAAACAAAGGCGTGACACATGTAAGGAAATATAAAATGCGTGATTAAGATTTCGCAAAGAACAAAAATATGAAGTCCTGAGCACAAACCTACATGGTTTCATGTCCTGATGGGTAATTTGATTACGTAGTCCCCAAAGACACGCATGCTCCGTAACCGAAACACATTAACCCCATTTTACGAAACAAACTTATTAAAACCAACGATTTTCGATCAAAATTGTCTTTCCCTCAACCTCAAATCACTCACTGACGGCTTGACTTAAATACTGCGACGCCTGAATATAATTTGTTATTGCTAACAACTAAGATTAACCCTTGCAGAAATCATCGCACGATATCTTGTGTTCCAGTCCCAAGCCCCTGTTGATCATCGCACGACATCGTGCTTTCATTCTTATGTTCCTTGATGATAAACGCACGATGTTTACCACTGGTGTTCACACTGGCCCTAATACATCATCATGGTAAGGGTACAGATTGTCTCCCCTAGTAGTCAACGTTGTGAGTCAGAGGGTTTGTGACACCTATTAGAAGGGCAAATCACTCATTGTGTACAACCCAATTAATCCGCTAATATATAAAATCCCCCTTTTTGGGGGCCCTGCCAGACAGTGTTATGGTGTAGAAATATGTAAAATGACCTGTGATCTAAGTAAAGCATCCAATTTCAAAGTTTCAGGTACAACTTAAGCCTTCTAGTTTAAAAAAAATAAAATGTGTAGGCCTATGTATTCGCACGCTGTCAAAACCAGACAAATGAAAAATTGGGGGTCAAATCAGAATTTGAGGTGATCTTTTTCGAAAGACATTTGTGAAAAAATTTGGGCGTTGACCCCCCTTTTTCTTCCCGTTAAAAGATCGGGCGAAAGAAGTACTTTAACCTCCATGGAAGAAATTTCCCCAAATCGCAGTGGTAAATGTAGAATAACACAAAATGTTAGTAGGGGCAACAGAAGAAAAAACAATAGGTGTCAAAGACCAGAAAGAAGAATATCTGAGCCAGAAGAGTTTGAAGGGATACAGTGGGATTGTGACGTCAGGCAAGAAGCGATGTCAGGCAAGAGGCACTTATCAGCTTACATCCCAGTCATCGATTCACTGCCTTTTAACATCTGACCCTCATACATAACTCCGCATTAGTCCCAGTTCGAAACTTTGGCATGTTTTTTGTTATTTCACAAAAAGAAGGGTAAGCGCTTTAGGTTTTGATAAAATCTGTCCACTCCCAACATTACCTATCGCCAGTTTCGTGATTTTTATACAGGACACACTGATTGTGCATTTTATCGGTTTCATAACAGTCATACATTTCTTCAAAAAGGGAATACTACAGAGAAGCGCTGTTTTTTGACGTCTATTGTTTGAGAGAACAAAAGATTGAATGTTCAAGTATCGATCTAAGTAATAGCCTATTTGTTGCAGGCCGAGTGGGAGGACCGCTGATATGATTATTTTAGTATCGATACTCTGACTAATAGACTGTGTTTTGCCGCCCGAGTAAGAAACCAGCCGATATATTTTAGTATCGATACTTTAAGTAACAGCGTGATACACGTTTCCTCGTTGCGTTCATAAAGAAACTCAGTGTTGAGAAACTTTATATTTCCAGGCTTGAAACTGTCATTGACCGCACTGAAACATCTTCATATTTTGTGGTGAAGACAAGATTAGATCTTTCACTTTAAAACTAAACCAGGCGAGTGTATAAAATAAACCTCTGGATTTCAAGCACAACTGATTGAAGTTCCAGTAATCTGTGAGTAAATATGAATGTTTGAAGGTAAACTACATGCTAATATTAACAATTACGCACCATTTAAAAATCCTTTGCGCTTCAGGTAAACTTCAAAGAAAAAGCAACGCTTATCCGTGGATATTATACAGCAATTTTTCAGGGTTCCTTAAGACTAACTAACACTCTGCCGTGGAGTTCA
Organism: Ellobium chinense; assembly: GCA_033807755.1. Lineage (NCBI taxonomy): Eukaryota > Metazoa > Mollusca > Gastropoda > Ellobiida > Ellobiidae > Ellobium > Ellobium chinense. The sequence goes on along the minus strand of JAWQUT010000307.1, from coordinate 243,976 downwards.
GTTAAAAAATATCGCCGAAGTTTAGAAATGGGATTAGTGGGGAGTTTTCTAACACGTCACAGTCACATATTGATTTAGACCATCACCTGTTATTACGACTGTAACAAATAACAAAAAAATCTTCGACCGCTCCTACATCCATAAAGACCACTCCCATCAGCATCACTATCGCTACCACCATCACAATCACACCAACTAGTAAATATCTAACAAGAAAACAAAATTGCAAAATATGATGTTCATTTTGCAGGACGCCAAAACAACTCAGTTTTACATTTTTTTTAAAGTGCCCTGAATACACACAGGCGCTGCAAAATGGCAATACAGACTATTAAGGCAATCCTTTTACCTGACCGAAATTATACCGCGCAGTGTCCAAATCGCTTTTAGCCACTCTGCTGGGCTCCATTACTTAAGCCATGCTGCTCTTTTAAAGCGCATGAATATTTCATTCCGCGAAATCTCAGAGGGCAGAAACCCCGAAGGCCTGGCGGAACGTTGGACGTGGTTATGGTGCTTGAAAGCGGAAGTGCAAGACGGCGGTTGCTGACCAGATGTTCTAAGTCTTATAGGAAGGAATGGGGAAAAGGTAGGGGGCGGGGGGAACGGGGGTGGAGGAGAGAAGTTTTTAAGATCTGTTTCAAGCGAAGACTGCACCGTCCTACAGACCATATTAAATCATACGATACCCTATTATTCCAATAAAACAGTCTTTCAAGTGTCTGTCATAATGATATAACGCCTCTGCCGGCCCCAGACAACCCACAGGGTTACATTATCCAAAGCCCGAATTGTTACAACCACTGTGCGCGTGGCGGCCATAATCTTACGTCAAATACGTTCTTGCCACATGGCCAAGCTGTCTAGCTAGTGCTCTGCGGATGGGTGATAGCATATTGGTATGAATATTTTAATTCCTCCGTGAACAGCTGATATGTCAAACAAAATCATGCTGAGGCAATTAAAAATGCATTTTTTTTTCTGGCTAACACTATCAAACTTTGTGTTTGAATTTGAAATACCAGAACCTTAATTAAAAGCTGAATAATATATTATCAGGTAGAGGTGTCTGCTAAGCTGCTGGAACGTAAGTGACGTCAGCGTTTTTGCCACAGGCTTCTGCTGATCGGGGAAGGGGAATAATTCTGAACGCAAGGGCCAAACCCGGTAACTCTAGCTCTCCTTATTGCGTCATATTACATACGCTCACGGTAACAGAACGATGCTCTTTGTTTGCAAAATTCACTCGGTGGGCACCATAGATGATGTGCGTGTCCTACTTTAATCCTGGTGATGCGGCAGTCGGATCTGGGAAGTGTAATTATCTACGGCTGATGCGGCAGTCGGTTTAACTCGTCAGGTCCTGCTCAACCGAGAGAAGAGCAAGACGGACTAGTCCAGCTGGTATCAAAGCAGTCAGATGAATAAGACGAGGCAATAACATCGCGTAATCAACTGAGGCGTTCAGGCATTCTCGTCCTGATGGAAGACCAACGCTACGAGAGGTACGGCACTGTCGTCTCCGCTTAATCGGCAATGATGGGCAGAATGAGAAAAGATGAGAAGAAGAGAAGATGCAATTATCCGGTGACTTTCATGGTGAAACACAGTATTGGGCTATCGTTACGCTGTAGAAACGGTAACAGTAATAGTGGGTCTTTCGAGCAGGACAGAGGTTGACTCTCAACGCCATGAAACTAGTCCTCAATTTATGAGCTAAACAAGTTCAGCAAGTTTTTTTTTTTTTCCTAAACTGAAACCCAGACCTCAGCTGTCGTATGTGAGAGAACACCTGTGGCCGTATGCATAATGCATTCGTTAATTCACGTATTGCGTTAACCACAGTGAACACTACTAATGTCTTGGGAGTTCCCCGTGGTAACCGCAATGCGTTAACTAACGTAAGGAGTATGCATACGGCCACTGGCAACGTGACGGCACACAATACAGACAATAATAAAGATCTACATACAGAGTTCATATTATTATAAGTAACAGCTACAATATGAACGTACACAATTTTAGCCTCAGCCGCAAATACACTTGAAGGCCGGATCTTCCCCCCTCCTCCCCATCCCCTCTCTGCACCATCCGATTATTACCTTCGGAAGGCAAGACCCGTCTAAACTGGCTCTAGACACTAGTCTACCTAGAAACAAATGGATTTACCATTTATACTCCATATACTAGATGATTTTATAAATATCAATATTCTTTACTGTGACGTACTGATGGTGAGGAAACTAACGGTCTGCAAAGTTTCTACACACCATGAAAAGTTTTACTGGTAAAAATTCGTAAAAAAAAACTTTCACCAATGTGAAACCGTGCGACTGAATTGAAAATAATAAAGTGTCTCGTCATCTTTGTCCTCGCCTTTTATACTCGGGATTGGCCTTTAAGAGTTTTATTCCACAAGAGTTCTATTTATGTTGACTGATCTGCTGATAAGACGCGGTTTTCTATGAAAATTAATCAAACCAATGAGACAGTCGAGAACTCGAGGGATTACTAATAGTACTGGGACGAAAGCGTGCTAATAAGTAGATGGAATTAAGTTTCACTAGCCTTTATGTGAAGGCAGTGCGGCTGTGTGTAATTGTATATTTCAATCCGATTCAAAACCTGTGGCAGGAATAAAAGAATTCACTATCGAGTGGCTGGATGAATACGGCTGAAACTACACAAAGGCAGGTTTTTAGTTTGACCTTTCGATATGAATGGCTATGAAATGAGGATAATTCCTTCATATAAAATATTTTTCTTTTATTCTGGTGGTGTATGCTTTCAAATTAATGTTCATTTGACTGGAGTGAATCAAACGGAACTGACGTTTTCAATTATCCATTGATGGGGTTCGGTCAGACATTTGCTCTTTCACATAAGGAACAAGCTATGTACTTTTGCGTTTCGCCGTAAATCATGCCCCAAATATAAAATAATTACAGTGAAACCTCGATAATAAGTAACTAATAATATTTTGACCTCGTTATTAACTATGAATTTGGGAGTTTTCAGTTCCGCCATATGACTAAAGATAATGTGCTCACACGTTGCTCTGTGCATACCGGACAGCTCTTAATGAATGGCGAACATGCAAACAAGCTAACGTATGCGCAACAATCCCGTCGTCATATGACGGAAGTAAAACTAGTTAATTCAAATGCATAGATTCATTATCATTTGGATCTTGATTATAAGTACACCAGAATAATAAGTATACTTTTTCCAAGCCCATAGGCATATTCATTATAAAAGTTTTACTTTATTTTTTGTTCTAATTCAAACAACATGTGCAATTTTCCAGCGCTCTACATTCAGCCATTTCTAAAAAATATCTTTAGTATGACCACAAGTTTTGAAACGGTATGTATTTTGGTTCATGACAACAGGCTGCATATTATTATAGATGGAAATCTGATGACTCAAAGGGCAATTATTGCGGGTATGAACCATGTTTCTGCACTTAAAAGCCAACATGCAATGATAAAAATGGCCCTCGAGAAATTTATAAATCTGATGATGAGGTTAATGCCCGCCCTCTCTTCTTCACACAGTTATTACCCTGGCAGGTCAAATTACTCAGGGATATTCTCAAAAGAATTGCTAGGAAGTAAGGACACACTTGTCAAGATGAAGAATCCAGAAGAGTTCTTGTACAGATATGAACATGCTGCATACAGGTATCTTAGAGACATGGATGAAATCTAGTGTCAGACAACTGGTGCTATCGCAAATGATATTTCTAAAATCATCTCCTTTTTGTCAGAAAAAAAAAAGCCTCATTTAGCTCTTTGATGTATATCTTTCCATAAAAACTCCAACACACTTTTGGTGGTAAGCTGCCCATTATGTTCTTTGCATTTATATCTCTGGAAAAAGATGGGCCGGTCTTTAAGGTAGAGAGATGAGTACCGGAAAAAAATTATTCGCAGAAGGTGATAATCACTTTGAGAAACTGATAATGGAGATGGCGAAATGCTTGATTATCTCTGTGAGTTATGTCATACAGCACTCAGTGAGCATTACCATGACATAACATTCTCATGCTCATAATACACGCCTTCGTGCTGAAAGGGGAAAGGATTGTAAATCGGACTGAACGGTTGCCAACCATCATGTAAATAGTCATTCGGCTGAAGAAGTTTTTATTACTTTAATGTGGTGTTACCGCTCTGTTTTTATTGTTGTTATCTCTATGGTACCAGCCGTGACATAAAATATGGATGACATCGATGTAGATCTACGTCTCCTTTAAGTGTAGTTTGATGTCTAAGAAAACTGCGCATTACCTTTCGTAGCACAAGGCCTTTGACTGTATCGTCGATTACCTTTTTGTTTGATGGATTATTGAGCGCTGTCTCTGCTTATAAAGCTTCTTTCCATAGTTGCATTCGTAGCAATCTTCGATATTTGGGTATTTCTAAATGCGAGGTTTAAGTAGAGTAACAACCTCAGTTTACCAATACTATGCAGTAAAAGCTTGGACCAGGCGTGTTTGATCCCCGTGGGTATAACAGCAGGGAATGTCTGTATATAAGCGAAAATGGCTGTCCTTTCCTTCTGTGGGCTGTCCCTAGGAGATTCGAAGTAATGGAAGTAGAGTTCTGTAAGCAAGCCCCGATAATTGCGAATGATGTGGAAGAGCTAGAATAGAGTGCGCCGACTTGGGAGTGATGTTTACTATACTTATGTCTTTGCCGCCTTTATCAGTACACATGCTACCTTTGATTATTGCGACATTCTCCTCCGTCACAAGCCCGTTGATAAAGAGTTCCACTAACAAATTTTAAACAGTAGATGGAGACCGTCTTTGTTGCCTAGCTCCTACCTCCGTGTAACTAACCAAATTTCAAATTTTCCAACTCCCCTCGCACAGGAGCAAAACAGATGCCCTTTGTAACACCATCAGTCCATAATTGTCACCAACATCGTATCGAGAATGTCGCTCTGCGTTATCCACGGACTGTGGTAATTAAGAATCCTCGTTAGTGTTTCTGTCTGATGGACTGATCCTAGCCCAAGATTAAAGCGAAGCACTCATTGCGAAGTTCCAATATCTAGACCAAAGACCAAAGTACTTATTGTGAAGCTCCAATGTTTAGACCGAAGTACTAATTGCGAAGCTCCAATGTATAGACTGGAAAACTCATTGCGCCACTCCAGACCAAAGTAATCATTGCGGGGTTCTGTTTATAGATCTAGATTTTGTCAGTTCCTTATATTTCTTGTTAATATTGAAAGTCAGCTATGTTGCTCATGGCGTCCGGTGACTTGCAATGTGTGCAATACGCTCTTTAATAAGCCACTACTGAGTGTATGAAAATCGGGTTTTCCCAGTGACTAAATCTTTTATCTTGGCGAGTAGTTACAAACTATTGCCTGTTTATACGAATTCAATAAACAGATCTTGGGTGTGGGTAATCTCCCCTTAACGACTCGAATGTAACATGTTTCGGTGACGTAGTCTTCCAGACATGACGTAGTTTAGTTGACGTGGAATGTGGAAAGCCTTGTCAGTATTTCATGACGTCTTGGTTAAGCTAGACATCTCACATTAAAAATACTAGCAGGTTCCCCGTTCTACGAACGAAAAGGAAAGAAGGCTAGACTAAAAATAAGAGTATTTGAGATAGATTTATGAGGAACACAAAGTACAGATGATGAGAGAACATGATATATATTGACATTTGTCCGCACAAATGAACAAAGCTTCACCACACCACATGACGCGCGGTCTGAGAATGACAGTCACGATCACCAGACGTCGTGCGATCTGAGAATGGAAGTTCCGGTCTGAGACGGAAATGACGGACTTGACGGAAGTACATTATCACGTCGTATTCGCAATCATTGATTGATAGATGATAATTATGACTCAATTTCTGACAAATATATACGTTTTCGGAAAAAAATATTTAGACCACGTACAGGTTTGGTAGATTTTACATACGTGTACTAGGTATCATTCCTCTATGTTGCGTATTTAAAAAGCCTTTGCGGGAACAACGTTGGGCCCAAGCTCCATTATTATATGATGTTGCTGAGATGAGAAACTATAATCTCGAACAAGACAAGGCTTATGAGGCGATTGTGACAACTGGCCGAGATTTCCAGGTGACCAGCTCAACCAGAATTCAGTTTGACTGTACAGTGCTTTTGTCCAAATGATTGGGAACATTGCACAGTTGGGAAGGTTTCTGGTTAACGGACCTTGAAATGGCTTGAAAAAAAAAACAAACTAGGTCATGCATGATATTAGTACCAATATAAACCGTCTTCGATAACAGCACGAAGATACTCTTTTCTTATTACTGTCAAGCGATCCGACTCACTTTACTTTGACATAAAACTGAAAATAAAAATGGTCGTGTCATGCCCACGCTAAATAGCAGGTGTAACTTTGCCGCGACATTCCCACTTGCGGGTGGGAAAATCCACCAACAGGCCTTCGCATTGTATTCCACCGCCTGACATTTCCAGAAACGATACAAAAAGGAAGAAAAAAAGTTAAATAACACTTTGCTAAATGGCGTGACATGTGGTTTGTTTTCAATCTGTCATACTTCAAAAGAGTAAAGTTCAACTAAACTGGATAACTGAGGTTTTCCCCCCATGAACCGACGAAGCTTATGGCGTCGACTTCGCTGACTACTATCTTAAACAGGAATGCATTATGGGAACTTTAATAAATCTATGATTTTTCAAGTGTAGTCCATTTTGATATTTCCGCTCGCTGTGCGATGGCTTTGAAGAACAGGCCAGATATTTTCATTTAGACTAGGAATGTCACCCAAAATATTGAGGATGATTGATCTAAAGAGATGTTAACTGGCAAATCGTCACTGGGCTAGACGCCCACTGTTAGTTTACAGCTTTTGATTCAACAGAGCTTAACCCTCTAGTGCCCAGGCATAGAAATACTGGTAGGAAAATTCTGAAAATTCACATACACACTTCAAATGCCACTCAAAATACATATAAAACATTGATTTTGAACAATACCGATATTTGATAGGTGAAAAATTTTGGGTCAAATTTGGACCTCCGGGCACTGAAACATCCGTGCCATATTTGGACCACTGGGTTGTGTGGGTTGTCAAATATGGACCAGTGGGCACTAGAGGGTTAAAGTAACACGACCCAGAACGTTAACTTTCGCCTGGCAAGGAATTCACTATTCAGTGGAGGAGGAGCAATATTAAGCCAAAATTAAGCTTTGGCATACTGTACAGTTAACACGTACTTTTTAACTAATAGAGACTGCACAGCCTGATGTATGAATTGCGCCCCTATGTAGGGCTACTTTCAAAACTCTCTCCACGAGCAATTAATTATATAGAACCAAAGGGGTAACTAATCTATAAACTTTGATATCTGATGAAGGAGGGATCATTTGTAAAAATGGCTTAATTTTTCTTAGATAACTAGCCTTATTATCGTCAATTATAGTCTTGAAGAACAAACAACACCAACAACAAAAACGACAGCAATAACAATAATAATAATATCACCAACAACAACAACAACAGCGACAACGACAACAACAACAACGACAACAGCAAATCATAACCAAACCGTCGGTCACGTGCATCGCGGGTTCTAATGTTTGCGGAAGTCATCGGACAAAACTGTGTTTCCGGTGCAGTCTCAAAAAGTTAACGCCATGGCTGCATTCAGAAATACATTAACTCAGCTGTTTGAGCGTTGTCATTTCGAGTTAAGATTACGAATGGAAAAGCTAGTGACCGTGACCATAATTTTGCTGCTAAATTTAAAATAAGCTTT
>JAWQUT010000307.1:189804-203195 GCA_033807755.1 Ellobium chinense | reverse complement strand
CACCCCCGCCACCCCGCCCCATCATCACGAGGGTCATTGATTTGCTTAGAATATTTCAAGTGGTAATCATTGATTATGTGATTATATTATAGATTCTTTCCGCTTGGCTTCGTATTCTTGAGAGCCTACTAGGAATGTCTATTTTATGTTGTGCGTGGGTTTTGTGGGGGGAGGAAGGGTCCTCTCTTCTTTCCCCCACCTTCCCGCCGGCCCTGCTCCTTATTCCAGGTCATGCAATGCCAGAGCGTCTTAAAATTCATCCAAGAAATAATTTATTTGTCATATGTCACGTGAGCGTTGAGCAAATGATCCCTCCCACCATGGAGCGACAGACGTGACCTGCAAATCAAACGGCTTGCGTTTTCAAGGGAGACAATGAGCTAATGCTCTATGAGCCTCATATAACTATCCACATTCGCTTCTATCACCGTTTCCCCTTGGCCCTCACACTTCCTCAGGCTTTCTCTCTCAATGTCTCTCGCATCTTACGAGAATGAATCGTATTTGATTTTCTGTGTCTTTTTGTTTCTTTTGTCTTCTTGCCATTAAATCTTCCCCTTTTGCCGATTCCTTGATCCTTTCTTGTTCCCGGTTCCTAATCTGGTTTTTTTGTCAATCACTCACTTGCTATTTTTAAGTCCACCTCCTTTTTCCGTTTCTACCGCCGCCAACTCTTTTTCTATAAATAAATAAATATTCTTGAGGAACAGGCTATCACGATAAAATATTTATGTGTTTATTTGTTTGCTCATTCCCTCGACTATCCCTTAGCTTGTTTCCTTCCTCTCTCGCTTGAGGGATCGCTTGCTCGCTCACTCACTCACTCACTCACTCACTCACTCACTCACTCACTCACTCACTCACTCATTCACTCACTCACTCACTCACTCGCTCACTTACTCACTCACTCACCCACCTATCTACCCACATACTTAGACTACCTCTCTCCCTCCCTCCCACATAAGCTGAATCATTTACTATTTCACTTACTCACTTAACTCATTCACGCACATACGCACGCACTCACTCGCTCACCCAAACAGACTACCTCTCTCCCTCCCTCCCTCCCTCCCTCAGCTGATCCATTTACTACTTCATTCACTGATTCACTCACTCAGAATCCCATAAACGGAAGAAGAAACCCTAAAGAAAGAGAAGAATAATGCCAAGATTGCATTCTGAAAAGGGATACAAGCTGGTGAAAGATGCTGAACCTCGGAATCTAGAAAATCTGTTTGGAAATGGCTCTCAGCATAAAACTCAGTCTCAAATTTCTGGTCTCACATAGAAATGTCAAGGCCGGGCTACTAACCACAGGAGCGAAGAAGAGTAGGATCATTACTAAGATCAATTCCTCCTATAGTTCGCTTCAAAACTCGTGGCGCTACAAAAACGTTGTAAGAACTTGACTAGACGAATTGAAATGGCAAAGCCTTTGAAGGGCACCCGTTAATTGCTCCTTCGCAAGGTAAAACATTTTTGGTGGCAGGAATGGTCGTGAAATTGAAACAGTCGTTGTCTTTATAAATGTTATGTAATGATACAAAAGCCAGTCTAACTTATTTGCCACGGATTTTGAACCGAGCTATAATTAGGACCCAGCCGCTGACGACCTAGTAAATGAAGGGACATTCGGACGCATATCGACAAGACTAATTCCTGAAGCTGTGAACGCATAGCAAATTTTCGCAGTATTGATTTGAGTGTTACTGTAAACTATACCTTAGTTGACGAGAAAATTAACTAACATTACCTCTCTCGGTGAGTGACGCTTTGCCTTTGCCCTGCCTTCAATCTGGGAACAATAGTTCTTTGGGAAACAGAGGGCTGGAATTTTGCACATGCCTCTGCACTGATTTCAAGCTGAACCCGGAAATCTGGCAAAATGTCGCAGGCAACATGTTAGAACATTCTCATAAACCGTTTGATATAGGGTTACAGGCAGGGTTAGGGGTTGGGTGCATGGAAAAAAAAGAAAAAACAACAAATACAATCCCTACATATTATCATTGTCCAGGAACTCTTTCATGTGTGTATGCTCTTTTCTAATCTTTCCCCCCTAACCCTTAACCAAGGTCTAGGCTGGAATGTCCTGGAATATTTCCCGCAAAGAGAGTCAGTCAGATGTACGGGGTGCTTGGAAAAAAAATATCTCATGTTCTAAAAGAACCGTTAAAGTTATCATTCTGAAATTGTTAAAAAAAATAATAATCATAGGATGCGAAGGGTTAATATCGAAGATAGCACTAAAACTTCTTATCAATTCTCATCAAGTTTCACCACTCTCTCAATATCTCACTCGGAACGTGACGCCATTTGACAAAACAGCGTTTTAAGGGAAGGCACTACAGTTTTCCATAGGTTTTATTGTATATAACGTGGTAGACAACGTATCACCAAAAAATGCAGTGAATTCTTTTGCAAACTTGCACACTAAAGTGCTGAATGGTGCATTTTTCTCCTTTAAAGGTGATGATCATAGGACAACTTTCATTTCTGATGGCACCAGTTGTTTGGCACCAGATTTCTCTCATGTCATTTAGACAGGTTTATGCATGATCTTAAGAAGGCTTTTCCCGATTTTCTGTCTAGATATAAAGTTATTCCATTAAACATCAAAGGGCGTTACTAGTTTCTGATAATTCTGTGTCAAAACAGAAATTCCTAAAAAGCCTCCTTAGGATCATACGTAAAGATGTCTAAGAAACGTGGGTGAAAGCTGGCGTCAAATTTTTTGTGCCATCGCTAATGACACTTGTTCTAAGATCATCCCCCTTAGGGGAGAAGACTGCACTATTCAGCACTTTGGTGTGCAATTTTGCATAGACATCTAATGCACGCATGGGCGCACAACATTTTATGTGCTTTAGAGTCTCTGGAAAAAAAGATAATGTCTTCCCTTAAAGCATAGCGTCCTACTGGCACATGTGCAAATATATCGAAACAAAAATTTATAAGAATCATATTTCCTCTAATTTGTTAATGAGGTATTATTTTTTTCAAAAGTGTGAGCAGTCCTGTCTGATTTCCAACCACAAATAAAAATCAGAAAAAAAAATTTGCTTTTTCATCTTGAAATGACCCCGCTGGAATCCATCTCACACGATTCCCAGACTGGCACCAAAATAGTTTCTGTTTCCAGGGCCTGGTGTCTCTGTAGAGATTCTTGTAGGTGGCTTGCTTTAATCATGAAAAACCCACGGGAATGTTCTTTTCACCTCACTAATTTCCCCATTCGACTCTGGCGTGAATGAAAATGGGTACCTGGGTTTGGAGCGAGGGGATTTGGAAGGGGGGATAGGAGGAGAGGAGAAGGAGGAAATTCAAAGTGCCGCACTGCAAAGATTAGCAATGACTCTGTTCTGGATTTTATTTATAATATTATGTATTAATATGCATAATGTCTACTCTTGTACTTTTACCTGTATTATGGTAGAGATGTATAACATTGTAGGCCATTGTAAAACATTTTCTTTCATTAGGAGTAAACAAAGTCCTATTTTCATTTCATTGTTTTATCAGTCTTCCACTGACACTAGATCTATCACTAGGAACAAAATGGTGGAAAGTCTCATAGACCCGGGGTAAAAACAAGTTATAATGGATTCGGAGAGGAGAAGTTGGGACAACGTAATCAAATCTGGTATAATATTCCGCATGGTCGCGCCCGGGTTCCATCAAAGCTTCTTATAGCTCATTATTAATTAAAGGCGCGATAGTCTAGTCTCACCTGTGGGGTGGTGAGCGCATCTTGCGCTGAGATACACGTGTGAAGTTTCCAGCTCATCAGGCACAGTTATTATGGTGGGCGTAAGACACTCAACTCCATTTAAGGGCAATGCTCTTTATCACAACAGCTACGGTGTCTTAATATTTTTTTTATGTTTTGTTTTCGTGATAGAATGCCCCATTTTCTGAACAAAGGTCACTAAATTTTCGCATGTTACATTAATCGAAACCTTCACTACGTATCACAGGGGTATTAAAATTTAGTAATGGAGGCTAATATCATGAAAGATATTGTGTGATACTGTAGCCTATGATATATTTCAGAGAGGGACAACGCATGATTTCACAAAAGGTTATCATACAGAAGTAGGCTGGCTACAAACGTTTAATGTTTTGGAGGTTTGTAGAGGAAAGGNGGGTGGGGGAGGGCAGAATGACACAAGGCATTATCATATTCTTTCCAGATCAGGAATGGAGACGTAACTGTAAGTGAAGAGCTGGGCTGGGAATATTTATTCGAGAAAAGGAAGGTGGGGTGGGGGTGGGGGAGATCCACACTAGACACTGACAGTTAACCACACCGCCTCTCACACTGGCATACGTCTCCCACATTTATTAACATTACAACATTTTATGTCCACATTACAGCCATCATTAAACGCCCTGACGTCACCAGGCGCTGGACGAAGTTTCATTGACCTTCTGCACTAAACATGCGAAGAGAAAGTTACACATGTAACACTTGAGAGCTTGCGCATTAACGATGGTATCTTTCATCTGTTTGTTGAATACTGCTAAGGGTGCCTTCAGCACGGATGCACTGATGTAACTCTTACGATGGGAAGAGATCCCAACGTTAATGCGCAAGTTCTCAATAGTGAAGACTGATGCTAAAACCACGGATTGTCTTGGTAACTTTAGATTTCATTGAATTTCTCATAGTTTTCTAAGCCATCCGATACCAGATGGTTCTTCGACAGGTTAAGAGATCTAAAATATTGATGTTTTAGCTCCTCATCGTTGTGGGTAGTGGGTAAACTAGAACCTAGAATCTAGCTCTTATATTTTCATCATAGACCGTTCTTAATTAGTCAGATCCAGTGAAACTTACTTCAGTTTTAAAAAAAGAAGTGTTATTGCCTCATCAAATTTCGCATCAAAACATACACCAGTCAACCAAAAGACAGATCATGTCAGCCAATCACATTCCTCTGGCAATGGAAGAGTGAAAAGAGGAAATAATGATTGCAGGAATTGTGGCTTACGATGCCCGGATGTCCGTGCATGCATTATAACAGAGAGTGGTCTGTTTCTCTCACTAGATATGAACTCTTAGTCTTTTACAATACGCAGGAATGAAGTACGACAAATCTTTCGCTACCCGCGGCCGCAGATGGTGGTACTTTCATCACTCCAATAACTTTTCAGTATGCCCATGTTCTATTCCACCACACCCATATGGGTCCAGACTTCTAATTGGATGGAAATAGGATGTTGTCATATGCGTTAGGAAGACGGTAAAAAATATATCCTTTGGACAGATTGTGGAGAATGGGCCCTAGATTTGTGAACCTACCTGCGAATTAGTTTGCATTCTCTCTGTAAACTAAACCTGTCGTTTGGGTCATTCACTTCGGTTTCGGTGTGGCCTTCTGTGCGGAGCACGTGTCGTTAAGGAAACGTTAACTTGTTTACATCTTTCGATGTATCGGTTCGTAACTCGAAAACGAAATGAAAGATCTATATTTTAAACATCAGTTTTAATAAGCTCATTGAATTCTGCAAACTATTGTAGAAGGCTTAAAGATTGTGGAATCTCTTGTAAGTGACAGTAGAGAAAACAGTTTATTGGCTCAAAGAGGCTTCTATAACCATAAGGCTGACATGAGTGCATTTACGCAGGACTTTGATGATTTTTCTGTTGGACCGCTCTTCATTCCCGTGGCTCTCGTACTTAACAAATGAGCCCAACCTGGTCAGGGACTGTCTGGCCCTCAGATGTGGGAGGGTTGGCACATGGCCATGTGAATTAAGCATGCACCTAAAGATATGAAGATGTCAACAGTATCCGGCATAAAAGTATGCAATTTTAAATAATAAGGTCAGAAAATTGGTAATGAAAAGGATTAAGAGGTTTGATTTGACTTTCAAAGGCTTAGATAGATGCAAATACTTCTCTGGACTCAGAATAGATAGGGTTTTGCTACTCTAGTATAAATTGTGTGGTTATTTAAGGACACAATTCATTCTCATTGTTTTTTCAGTTCACCCGTCTGTAAATTGAGTATCTGGCTATAGGCAGCGAAAACTTATGTCCGCACACTAATGATCCGTCCCTTTAAAATAACAACAACACAAGATCTAAATATCCGTCGGAAGTTCAGAGAGTTATTGAGCGACGAGCGATAGTGACAATGTGAAGCCCTCTCTGGGGGTATTATCTAGATAATATTATGTGACTTACAGACTATTAGACTTTGTTATTATCATAACTAACTTCAGTGTATTATCATTACTAGACTATTACTATCCCGATCGAAGTGAATTCGCCAGAGTTACGGGCGAGCGAAAAGGAAGTAAGAACAACTAACGATTGCGATTTCCACATATTAAGACTATTACAGTATCTCTTTGAGGATACTAATCAAAACATTACTTCACAACCAGACTGTTCTGGACTCTACGAATTTGCCAAACTACTGTAAATGTTGCAGAATCCCGAGGATGCTTTTGATCTTACGAAGCCATCTATTTTACTGTTAATGATAAAGTGGTAAAAATTGGTCTCTTAAAGAGTAACTGAATAAAGGTACGAGGTTATTATCAGTTGTAATTCCCTCAACTATACGAGTGCTCTTCATGGTATCAAACCAAATTTCTTTCTCAATTTATAATGTCTTTCCTAATTTTTATACCCAGGCCACTGCTCATTCGCGAGACTTTATAGGACTATTATCATAACTCCTACAGCAAAATTTCCGTTCAATATTTTAAATGGGCTTAAGGTTGGTAAAAAAAATCAGAGTCAGGCAGGGTTCCCAATTTGACGATTTTGATGAAGATTTTTGTTTTTTGAAGAAGAAGAAGATCATGAAGCTAAATATTTTTTATCGGGAATTCTATAACTTCTTTCCGAGTACTCTAGATTCCTGCTGTCACACACTTTTGAGAAAAAACATCATACGAACCTTACGAAAGTTAGATCCACGCACAAAGTTCTTTCCTGACTTTTCGCGGAAAATAGATACTAGCAAGAAGCCATTTTCAAATTTTCGCGAGGATCAATCCTCGCTACAAAAAAAGAAACACTTCTCCAGTAAAATATACCAGTTCTCTTCTATAACTAAGACACGACGTTCCAACTATGTCAAATGGATTTAATAAAGAACTACTGACAGTATTCGGCACCCTAATAACCGTTGATGGCAGTCATATCAGTGACCTGCACTCTAGAATTGTTCCGTGCCTTAGGAAATATGCGATGTGACGTTTGACCGTTCTGAGCGAAGTTATATTTGCACTGACAATGGGACCCAGAAGTATTAATATATGACTAACATTTGGACAGTAAAATGAGAGGCGACAAATACACTAACTGTTCATGAATGTTTATCAGGGATTGAATAGATCGCCTGATGTTGGGGAATTAGTACGTACATTCAAGGGCGGAGAAGCAAAAAAAGAGAGCGAGGGGAGACAGGCATACACCCCCACCCCCATCCCTCCCCTCCAACGCCAGCTGTTGCCAACAGACCCAACACAGATTTACTCATTTATACTTTACAGATCTCGACATCAGTATGATCGACTATTCAGATAAGTATGTTCTTTCTTATCCACCCCCATTCTCTCCTAATAAAACCTCCACCCAACTTTCTTGATTAAAACGGACCTCAGCTTCCTTCGCCCACTTTCATCGTCAGAGAAACGGCTTGCCTCTCAAGAGCAGTCACTTCTGAGTATATAATATGTAGTGCGTGTTTGTTTAGTGACAGTAAGACAAGGCTGATGTTTAGACAGATCCTAAGAGAATTTCCCTTCCGTGTATCTGAATTGTTCCACAGAGCAAAGAGTGCTTCTGTCTTTACCGAGGCTGGGATGGGTCCATCAAATCAACACACTGATGAGGGGTCCTTGTCTCATATTTGTAAAGAAAACACCATGATATTATTATAGATCTAGTCTTTTTTCAACTGCTCACATTGTAAGTACTGCAAGTCACTTATGCCTCACAGTGTGCGAAGTAGCTCCTTAATGCACCACTCTTGAATGTATGAGAATCGGATATTCCCGGTGACTAATTTTAACGTGACGAATAATTACAAACTATTGCCTGTTGGTGCGTCCTCAATAAAAACGCTTTAGATAATCTCTCTTGACGACTTGACTGTAGTGCGTTTTGGCGACGTAATTTTCTACACATGAATGGAGTGACGTAGTTTAGTGACGTGGAATGTAGAATTCCTTGTCAGTATATCATGTCTTGGCCAGTCATTTCACACGAAATGAGATGAGAAATGGGGAATTCTTATCAGTGTTTCTGTCTGATGGGCTGATCCCAGCCGAAGTTTGGACAGACCACTCATTGGAGGGCTCTAAATGTAGCGCGTTTTAATGACGTAACTGTCTAGTCATGACGTAATTTAATTGACAGATTATGGGATCATTGGGACCCCAAGCAAGTAGCAGAAGCTACATCGGCCGAAGCAAAGAGAGGACTTCTCACCCTTGTGAGAATGAGAAAATGATGTTTTAACATTCTTCTGAAGATCTAAAGCTCAAAAGAACACTGAACTAGTAACCTATAGTATAGTTTTTGTGTCTGTCAAGAAACACATCGTTCATGCTATGTTCAAAGTGTTGATGTTACAGGGTGAATCTCACCGTTATCATAAATAACATATTTACGTATTCATTTATGCTGCCTGGGTTATAGATTTCACTCAAACTAACCCGCAGAAATACTACTGGATCTAAGCGTGGAAGTCAGTCAGTGTATGGAGAAGTACAGGTTTCAAGCCACCTCTAATATATAACGACACATAATTTACACCACTGGAAACCTGGCATTTGCAAAATTTGTCCCCAACTAGCAGTTTCTCATACCTGCCTTGTAGTGTATGCACGAGTAGATATGACTCGCTTGAAATTGTTCAAAGTTGCCAAAAACCCTCAATGTTGCTGGATGAATCAAACACAAAGCAAAACAGTTACAAAGAGGGTGTCCAAAACTGGGCCACTTTCTCAGAGATAATCATTACACTAACCCTCACCTTACTACTGTCTCTAATACCGTTTACCATCATAACCATTGTCCTCAGTTTTTCGCTATTTCACAATTACTTTTGCGAAACGGGAGTGTCGGTCCAAAACTGGCACTATGGAAATGTCTATCAGCCGTGGACAGCATATTCTAGGGGATACTGAAATTACTGAGATTGGTAAACATCATAATATGTTTTCACAAAAAGCTGATGTTGGATTGTCTTTTTTGTTATTGATGACAAGTACTTGTGACAACACTGTCTTCTTGTTCGCTCGATCTAATACTAGAGAATAGCTTTTCAGTGTTGGCATCGGGACTAGAAGTCACACAGTTTGTCAGTAAACACGTTGTTTGTTTTTGTCTGTTTGTCTGCTGGTCTCTTTGTTTGTTTGTTTGTTTGTTTGTTTGTTTGTTTGATTGTTTGTTTGTTTGTTTGTTTGTTTGTTTGTTTGTTTGTTTGTTTGTTTGTTTGTTTGTTTGTTTGTTTGATCGATATTTGGATATGTACTTGTCTCCAGCGTATATCATCATGAAAACGATCGAATTTGATCTCTTACTCAGAGTCGTTGTATTGTTATTGTCCACAGTCTCTTATTGTCAGTTGAGAGCTTGCGCTGTAACAATGAGACTTCTTGCAATAGAAAGAATTTATAAACTCTGCATATTGAATGCCACTTAGTGTCCATTCAGCATCAATGCACTACTGAAATTCTTATAATGGCAAGAGATCCCATTGTTTACGCGCAAGCTCTGAATTATCAAATTCCACCCACAAACTTGAACATGTCGTTAGCTGCAACTTATGGACTGGTCATCCGGGATGCCAGTTCGTGAGGTCAAGCTCTGTAGTCAAAGATATGGGGAAACCTTGGGCGTGTCTCTGTTTTCATGGGCTGGTCCCAGCCCAGGTATAGACCGAAGCACTCATTGCGAAGTCTTGACGAGTTATGAGTGTTTCGATCATCATCAAAGCTGGGATCACTCCATCAACTTGAAAGGTGAGGGTTTCTCATCTCCTTTACTTCCCATGAATGAAACGCCAACTTGAATCGTTACTATGCCTTTTATCAACTGTTCACAATGTTTAAACTAGGAGTAAGCTGTGATGCCCATAAATACAAATGCCTTCGGTAAATACCAGTGTAAAAATAATGTAGATGATCTCCCTTCATGACAATAGTGCGCCCCCACAAGAACGTAGTGCAAGTAGTGACGTAGTTTATTGGACATATAAAGGGATTGATATTGTACTTAACATGTGCTGAGATTATCTCACCGGCGCTGAGACAGAAGACAACTTCTTTGATCTTCTTCTGAAAAGCTTTGCTGAGAGGAGAAAATAATGTATCATCATTAATTACCCACTTAATGGTTTGTTTGTTTTTCCATTAAGAATTTGAACAATAAAATGAGCGAATACATAAATAAAGCAGAAGATTGAAGCAGAACTTCCATTATGGAATCAAAGTCAAACTAACGAAGTATCGAGAAATATGATTGGCTGATACATCTAATACATCAATCTTTATTGGTCAGTACATCTCTTACTTCCGGGTTTACTAAGACACGACTTCCATGATGGAAATTGGAATGACAATAAACGCAAAAAATTATTGAGGAATCTGATTGGATGATGCGATTTGGAACCTCTGTTTTTATTGGTTGATCCTGAATTCTTACTTCCAGGTTTAAGGATGTACTAATCGAAGAAGAGGAGGACAAGAATTAAATCACACGAAGGTTGGCGACAAAAAAAGGAAGAGGAAGGGAAGAAAAACTTACTGTCATTGTTATTGTTGTTATTGTTGAAGAGATGGAGAGATATTTGTTCCGACAAGAAAACAGATAAATAACTACATGATCATGCCATAAAACAGAAATAGACAACAACAACGACACAGCATAAGATTGAGAAGACGAAGATTAACAGAAAAATGAAAAGAAAACGAAAGAAATCGATGCTCCTTGCTGAATTACTTTAATATTCTCATCTCTTTTCTTCCTACTGACAATAATACAGGAAAGCTAATCTCTATCAACAAATCGCAGACATTCAATATGAAAACATATTAAGCAAATGGTCATATTTTCAGAGAGAGATCCTTTAATCTTGAAATACCTCTCTGGCCTCGTTTATGAACACAGAATAGCCTTAAGAGTATCTCGCATGGATCTTTCTAGAAC
This sequence comes from Ellobium chinense, assembly GCA_033807755.1. Lineage (NCBI taxonomy): Eukaryota > Metazoa > Mollusca > Gastropoda > Ellobiida > Ellobiidae > Ellobium > Ellobium chinense. The sequence goes on along the minus strand of JAWQUT010000307.1, from coordinate 192,016 downwards.
AGGATACGTCTTAAAGTGCTCGCTCTTGCAAAAACTGTTGTGTCTAAATAGCTGTAAACTACGTAAAACCAGTTATGATATCCCCTATATTGAAATGATAGCATTTTACAGCATAGCGGATTTCACTTAACTGCAACTATCCGGGATCCCCCCCAAAATGTTGCCATTCATAAAAGTTAACGTTGCAGCTTGCTGCTGTCTGAGAAATGTTGGATTTAAGCAGCAGTTGTGACAGTCATATTGTGATTAAGTGGCGTACATTATATACGTGCAGAAATGGGTTACTAAGGTTCTACCTAAAGTCCAAGGCACCATGGTCATTCAGTAATGGGTTGGACTTAGGATCAATAAGTTGGGAGTTTCTACCATAGCCATAGTGCGATTTGCAAATACCATGTGAAAACAATTCATTCGCACTTTCAACATCTTGTCAAAGGGGTACTTGATCGTGATAAGGTGTTCTTGCCTGAACGCTAATATAATTGCAGCAACACTTTATGCTCCTTAAGGAGCTGAGATAGGAATTGATTAATCTGGCTTGTTAGGATAGAGATAAAATGGAGTCGCATGAATACTCAGTGCCTGAACAAGACATGTAAATCTCATTTTTATTGTTGATGCATAAATCCAAGATGAGGGACAGAATAGTTTTTATTGAATTTTTTTTTACATATATGTAAAACCTATACTCATGCCACCAACTTCACGAAAATGTAGAGTAATACGGCCTTCTGGCTGGAAATAGAAATCCATTTGTTGTGCCCACCAATTTAAAAAGACAAAACAACAATGCTGCCTTCTTTCGTCTTTAGTGCGATGGATGTCTGTTAAGCTGGCATTGGTGGGTCAGGAAAATCCTCTTATGAAAGATATCTGGGATCCCACAGACATTCATCTATACTAATTACAAGTTTGAGCCGTTTACTTACGTAATATGATCGTTAAAATACTTTTAGGGGACACATTTTTGGGGAGGAACTGGGGAGAGGTTTAGTAATCTGATAGCAGCTAATTAGGCTAACGGGACACGCACTGTTCCCACTAGTCAGTGCAACTTGTCAAGGGTGTGAGACGAGGAAGGTTGTGTCTGTGTGTAGATTCATAAGCCTGTACCAGGCTAAAATATAGAGTAAAAACCTAATGGTTTTTATCTAGGATTAACCTCTTCGTTAAGTATTGTTGTTCATGAACTCATTTGCCTGTTCATTGGAATAGAGCTGTTTACCAAGGTCACGCATGTCTGTGACGCGTGACCACCAGCCAGTCACTTATTGGATACTCCATTGTATTTCCAACCAGCGTCACAATCTTTAGCCAATCAGCGTGCCGCGATGGCCCTCACTGCCAACCATGACGATGACCTATAAACAACTCTATAGTTCATTGCATAGGAAACACGATGTATGAATACGTCGGAAAAGACACTGTAATGCTACTTTCGAGATATACATGTAGGCCTACGTCATACGTCGCGACGGATTTAATATATTCTAAGATTTGCTCTTTGGGACTATAAATACCGCAAGATAAAGAACTTGCCATTGCTGCTTTGTGTGCTCCTTACAGCTAATTCTTAAAGATGTACATGTGACAAAATCATCCACGATCGCATCGTTCCGTCCCAAGTTTATTTTAACCTTCATGTACCAACGTCGCCAAAATGCGACTAAGCCATCCACAAATTTACGTCATAGGCGAAACTATGGGTCTGAAATGATAATGCATTTGACGAGACTGGGTAGAATAGACAGAATGCAAAGATTTCAACCGGCGAAGAAACCAGTAGACTGCAGCAAGCTGGGTGTTAATCCAGTTTACACTGCGGTTGGAGGTACAGAATCATAAGCAAAGAGCCCCTTTCCTTATATAGTATGTCACTTAATCTACCCGTCTAGGTCACTGTTTTGCAGTTACAGAGACCATTTTGATCCTGGTTATGTCCAGTTTCGAGTCAGAAAACACCCAGTCACTAAAGCTAGGCACTGGTTCAGTTTTTTGGAGATCCTTCAATTTAATTTCTCAAGAAATATCTAAAGTGTAACTAAATTTTAATGTTAAAGTATATTCCATGATCTTTATTATGTTGTATCTTTAGTCATGAGAACGGAGACCCCTCGTAATAGGTCGTCATATAGTAGCATAGCTGGTATGTTTAATTGACCTGTTGTTTTTTGTGTTGTTTTTTTTTGTTTTTTTTTTTTGGGGGGGGGGG
>JAWQUT010000307.1:174857-184902 GCA_033807755.1 Ellobium chinense | reverse complement strand
TCCTGGGCTGTTAAGGTGCTAGTTACGACCCTAGGTCGAACTGGAAATAAAAATCAAACTGTGCATCAAATCCCTTGGCTTAATGAACTTAAAACCAAAGAGGTTATAGATCTAGATACATTTAATTATATTTATAACCTCTTTGGTTCCTCCCTACCTTGACGACACTGCAAGTCACAGGGCTGAACTGCATAATCCATTTCACACCAAAGCCCAGCCATACTTTTCAGGCAAAATGGTCATTATTTTCCGATAATTCAGACGGGTGGTGAACTTTTCAGCAAAAAAGTAAAATCTAATTTTGCCTTTTTTTTAATGGCGAGAAATTGTTGCCTTTTTGTTGATGAGACAAGATTTCAAAAAATTCAATTCCGCTCTTGTGTAGTGCTTGAAAATATAAAATTTCTAAAAGGTATTCATGTGGAAAAAAAAGTCAGCTCAGAATACTTGTAAAAAGTGAGCTTTTTAATGTTATTAATTATATTTTAGAATATTCTGCATCATAAAAAAGTTCTAGCTTCGCAAGTTCTGAAATATTGCCAATTCAGAGCATGGAAAAAGAAGCAAATTTCACCGTAGAAATTTTCTGGTACAAATAAACTGGCGTTTTATAGTAATTTTGATGAGTCCACTATTTTTGTGCCAAAAAGAAAAAAATAAAACAATGACACGTACACCACTCCTAAAGACCAGTGTTGTTCCGCCATAGAAATCACTGTATCAGACAAATTTAGATCCATTATTAATGTACATTACTTTGGAACATTAAGAGATACCCTCGAAGTCGCTCCTTTTTTTCTTTGAAGTGTTGGTAGTTTCTGTTTATCGCAATCTGCGTCATCGTCCTTTCCTTTAATTGCAACATTTCCGGAAAGAAAAAGGGCTGCAGAAGATTAGATGAATCGCATAACTACACTTTCTTCTTAAACGATTTTTACCGTGCTTTCACTGAGTTGCCATTAAGCGGAACTGACCTTATATTTAAGCAGACCCGACCTTATTTAGGATGCAACTAATTCGGAATTAAATTTATTCATAGAAAGAACCTTGGAAGTGGCACTCGTCACATTTACAATTCAAATAAAAACCGAGTGGACGAATGCATAATTTCCTGGCCTTAGTTTCGAAGTTGTATGGAACAGCAAAGGTCCTCAAACGAACAGTATCGAACATACAGGCGAACCGTTCCATGGTTTTGCCGACGACTGACACGAAGAATGCAGAATAAGAAGACTAAGAAATTTCCGTGATGTTTTGGACAAGTTTTACAGCAAAACGTCAATTACGAAACGGCGGCTCCTAATCCTTTACTTTACTATATAATACATTTAAATGCTATTATGGGTAAGTATATAAATAATAACATTTGAGTTTTAGCATGGAAAGATTTTGAAGCTCAGATTTTAACGGACTGCTCTGGGGGGTCGCTGTGATGCCCACATTGGTCTTCCGTAAGGAAGGGGGATAACCTACTTCTTTGGCTTGGCTGGTTCTTGTCTAGCTCCCTTTCGCTTGTGTATCAGAGCAGATAAGCCTTCCTGCCAAGAGGTTTAAAAATGTCCATAAAAATTATTCTGATGTTGCAGAACCGCCACTGACTGAAAAAAGTCTCACGGAATTGGGCATTCTACTTAACTGATTTATTATCAAAGTTCGGAAGAATTATAAATGTACAAAAACGTAAGGCCTGCTTGAAAAGAGAGCTGGGCTAGGTTGTGAAATGAACTAAGTAATGCATTGATACCACTGCTACTTTTACAAGCAGAAATACACTGTGCCAGTTAAACTTTATAAACACACATTATCATACATACTGATATAGAGTTCAATGTATACACTCTTCTCCTCCCTCTCTCTCTCTCTTTCTTTCTGTCTGCCTGTCTCTCTCTCTTTCTCTCTCTTTCTCTCTCTCTCTCTCTCTCTCTCTCGCTCGCTCTCCCTCTTGTTAACTTCGCCCCTTTTTCTTCATTCCACAAAAAATTACAAGCATCTTGTAATTCATTCAATATGATCTCAAAATTTACAAGCACAGCATAATATGAACATATTGCACAACTGAATAACATTATCATTATTCTCACGCACGTCTCTGCGCATGAGTGAGGGAGTACATTAGAATTCGCCATCTAAACATGACGGTGTGCCTCCAAACATGTGAGCATAAATTAAGGATATCATTTATTGACACCACATTTTTATGAGTTTGAACCTATTTCGTCAACAAGGTGCTAGCACTTCATCTAAACAATCCCAAGTTCATTTCTACAGCCCTTGCGAAGTCTGATCATACCGACTTAATGTATGACAAGTTCGGCGGAATGACAGAAAGAAACATTGTGATCTGGTCCATGAGTCTGGTCCCGTGAATTTCAAAAGAAAGCACATTAGTTTTATTTCTGGATTTTCCACCATCGTTTTCACTTTGTATAAATCTCAATGTCTTTTGAGCCAATACTGTGAGACCAAAGGGAACGAAAAAAAAAATGATGCCAATAGCCTAGTAATAAGGAGTTGAACTTTGAAGTCAATAAACTCTATATGCCTAATCCATACGTTAATTAGCGTACTGCGTAATCTACAGTGACCAATACTAATGTTTTGGGGGTTTCCCGTGGTTACCGCAGTGCGTTGACTAAAGTAAGGATTCAATATACGACCACTGGTTGTTGGCTGTTATTTTTTTTTCTGCTGGGTGGGGGAAAATAGGGGGACGTAATTCTGTATATTGTTCACATTAAATACCAAGTTTTCTCCCTTGCACTGCCAGCTCGTCCCTGTCTGGCTTTTCGAAATCACGTAGTTGTTAACAAGCCTTGTCCGAACAGCTAATTATAGCTCAGTGCTTTTGCAAAACTAACATGATTTTACTTAGTAGTAAAGGCACACCACTGGATAACCTCGAACTGAAAAAACCACAGAGGCCAGATTGGCCCCCCCCAGATTTGGCAATGTTGCCGGGCTGTTTTATTCTTTCCCTTGTTTCCGCAACGTTACATTCCACTAGAATAGACAGCTTCTTTGTAGCGACAGCGAGACGGGGCATCTAACTGTGGATTAAAGATCTCTTTGTTGATGAAACTTTCCATTTACAGAGATGAATTTGCGTCACAGAGTGATATAGCATAATACGGTATTTACTCTTTTTTAACCAAAAAATGGAGAGCTGATTTATGCTGCGAAGCAGGCATTATCTTGTTCTGATAATGGGAAAGCTTCGCGGAGTCTTAAAATGCACCTTTCAATGAATGTCTTTTTTGACGTAGATCATTTATGAGCTCTGACAGAAAGTCGCCATCTCTGTCATCTCAGTCAATTTTCACTTTGTGTTTTTTCATAAATTCATTTGACCATTGTGATTGTCGGATACTCCGTTGTATTATCTTGTCTCTTCATCTCCTTACCCAACCCTCCCGTTTTTCTTTAAATACAATCCGCCCGTCTTCTTTAGAAACCTTTCGTTTCATTATCTTCTTTGCACTTTACAAAATCCAAAATGGGAAATTTTACTTCCCCCGCCAATCCAGGATAAAATCAAAAGTCAGTAGAGCATCCATTCCAAATATAGAATGCAACAGATCTTCGCAACCGTGTTTCTCTGATTTGGAACTGTAGGGATAATTTACATCATCCAGGGCGCGAAATTCTTTATGCATGAAACTTACAACTCGTCTACTGAGATCAAGATTGTCTTGAAGTGTCAATTTTGGAGAATCTGAGGAAATTTGAGGAATTTGAAAGATACTTGAGTTTGCATGGCAGCTATTCAAAGTTGTCTTTTCCACTTATGCATTGACGAGAAGAGAGATGACTAAATACAAATACACACACACAAAAAAAAATCAAACCAGTTTCAGAACTCTGCCTTGAATTTTTTCAATATAATGGTGATTGCGCTCAAGACAATCTTGCTGTCGCTGGACGACTAAAACATATAATATAATATAACATATTACATTATTACTGTATATTATTTTCATTATCATCATAACATTCATCATCATGAAAATAATTTCTGAAGACTAGGCTATCGCAGGCAACGTTTGTTATAAAAAGAAAGCTCAGTCCATCAAATACTACAGCACACAGCAGGCTAAAAATAGCACTAATTGAGAGCTTGCGCGTTAACGATGGGATCTTTTACCTTCCTAAGAATTACAATAGTGCATCGCTGCTGAATGCAGTAGCATTCAACATGCAGAGTTAATGCAATTCTTATGATGATAAGAGATCCCATCGTTATTGCGCAAGTTCTCAATTATTAGGGTGGGCCGCAAAGGGGTATTTCTACGTACTAAGCTGAGCTTAACACTGTGTATCATATTTTTTTTAGGGAGGCACACAGTCCATTCTAAAAACTTTTATGGTACTTGTTGTTACTTCTTGCTGGATACATCATCATTGCACTTCGGATCTGTCCATAGGTGTTCCAGTTGCCAAGCCAAAAGCCGCCTTAAAGACCACTTGCTTACTGTGCCAGCTGACATCTGATGGGGTTAGTTCTGTTCTACGCATGCAAACCACTTGCCGACTGCTCAGTGCAAAGTATGATTCCGGGACATGTATTAAGATGGGTGAAGAGCAGCCCAGACCATCGATACATAGTTCGGGTTTATTTTCATCGGCTGGTCAAAAAGACTGATTGCAAATGTTTCCGAAAACAAATTTGAAAATGTCAAAAAATCCATCCAATGCTGTGATTTATTTTATGCACATTCAATTTGTTCCCTGAATTTTCTTTGTCGAACAAGGAAAAGAAAAGCATTCTCTGATTTCATGAGGTGTGATATTTTGACATTCAGCATAACATAATATTATAATGTATCCTTTAGACTGTTATTTTATGCACATAAAGATTCCACTGTGACGGAAATAATCTATTCCGTATGTCGTTAGTTGAACACAGAGAGATGTCACTGCAAACATTCCATTCCTTAAGCTGTCACTTTAACTCATACAGAATCACTGTGACTGAAAGTGTCTCTTTGGTTGGCTATTAATTTGACTCGAAGACATGCCGTGACGGAATGGTCTATTCTGTAGTCTGTTACTTGCACGGAGGAGAGACTAACTATTACAGATGTAGTCTATTGCGTACGCTGTTACTTTGGTACAGAGGAAAGAGCAGCTGTCACAGAAATGATCTATTCCGTAGGCTGTTAATCTTAGCAAGAAGAAATAACACTGTGACGGATATGGTCTATTCCGTAGGTTGTCCTCTGACACAAAGTGATTCCACTGTCACGAAGACAGTCTATTCCGTAAGCTGTCGTCCTTCCAGTCCGAACAGATGCCACTGTGATGGAAATGGTATATTCCATAGGCTGTTCTGTTAGCTCGAAGAAACGTGACAGAAATGACCTATTCCGTCGCTGTTACCTTATTACGAAAACCTATGATGGAACTGGTCTATTTCGTGACCTGTTACTTTAGTACGAAGAGATACCACTGCGACAGACCCAAAACGCTGACTTCATTTCTACACACTCGCTAACAAAACGTCTATCATTATTGAATATGCCCAGATTTCGAATCTAATGTCGGGTCACTATCGGAATCTGGTTCACCTGTTGTTATCAAGTCTTCATTGGAGAATTTCAGAGCTGGATTAACTTGGCCGCCGTTCTCTTTCCCGTATAGCCCAAACTTGGTGCGTTCGTCTAGACTCTCTCTCGAGGCCAAAACCATCTGCTCGTCTGGGATGTTGACGATGCACATGAAGATATCAAACCGGCGGGGTAGTATCCCATTAGAAAACAGGAAGTCCGTTGCGTAGGAGATGGCAGTCAAAGTGAACAACGTCACCAACATAGCTAAGGTTTTGTAAGGAAATCCCTGGGTGCCGGTGACCGGGTCGTACATTGGGAACTTCATTAAAGCGGGGATCCCAATAGCCGGTTCACCACCACCAATGCGAATAAACATGCCTAAGAAGTATCCAGCTAAGGAGCCATAGGTGTTGGACTTCTTCACGTAGATAACAGCGATAAGTTGTGGGAAGAGAATGACGTACACGAGGTCAGCGCAAAGGATCCAAAGAATGTAAATGGACTCCACGCACAGCGCCATGGCCAGAGCGAGCGCTGAGACGCCGAAGATGGCGGCCCGCATGACCCAGATTACCTCTCTCTCTGATGCCTGTGAAACAGAAGCAATTATGTAATGAAAACACACCCAAACACGTTTAATACGAAATTCAAAGGACGCTCTACCGCTCTAAACTATTTTGTATGAAACATGTTTTTAGTTATACACTGGATTCGTCTTAACCTTAATAAACTATCACTGGCGACCTTGAGAGCGTTTCGTAATAGTGATAGTTCGTATTAACCCTTGTGATGCTATAAATAGAACCAATTCTACCCTCCACTTCACTCCAGATTTTTCGTTGGGTGTGACGGTAGAATAACCTTGAAAACCAGAGCAAACCATGTGAGGCTGCAGTCGAATTTTGCAGCTTGATGCAGTTGATCGGCCGGCAGACAATACATGCAATGGTCATTATCCGTAAAAATGGTCACGTAGCCAGCGGAGGCTGGACCCGAGGCTCTAAAGTTTACAGAGCAAATGTATCGGTAGATCGGAATATGGAAATATTATCCTCTGGCAAGGAATCTCTTGATCGAAAGTAGCAGGATCTCGTGTCCTCAAATCTTATTTCTTCGAAACAACCACACATTATTTGCAATAATCATATATTTTCGCAAATTTACCAGGGTTGGGCAAGTTCATCGAAAAAAGTCCGCCCAGTATTAGTTGTGTTCATTAAGAGTCAAAAGCCTCAAGATCAAGTTTAGCTCAGTTCCATGAAAATTGAATCATTTTAAGATCAGATCAGATCCCTTTGGTTTAAGAAATCAACATTCGATTCTAGTTTTTGCGGTAGATACGAACTGAACTGAAAGTTAGGTAGAAAATGAAAGTTCAGATCAAGCACCCGACATAGTCACAGTTCAGATCCAGATGAGTTCGTTCAAAATAGCTTTTAAGTTCAGATTAAGTTCACGTGAGTTACAGTAGTGAAAATCATGATGGGGTGGATGGCCCAGACAGTGAGCAGGAATATGTCTATTTACTTATGTGGACAGAGTAACTCTCGAAGAAATTCCTGGCTTATGCCCCTTGCTAAACTTCGAGACGAATGTGAATCTTATAGAAACCATGGCCATATCAAACGGGGTCCTTTCGCTTCATATCGATATCAATGATCTCATAAAAAAAAGTGTAGTTCAACTCGTGTCTAATCTTTAAAAAAAAATTGCTTGATTTAGCAAGTTGGGACGACGATGAGCTCTCGTGGGTAGGTGGCACGAGTGGTCCATGTGTGGCCTTAATAGAGCTAGCTATCTCAACGGCAGGACGTAGAATGGAGCGTAGAGCAAGGGGATATGGATATTTCTTGTCAGTGTTTTTGTTTGATGGCCTCATCGCTGCCGAGATTTAGACCCAGGCACTCCCTGCGAGGCTTTGCCGAATACTTTGTACTGTATAAACTGATGAAGATTCCTTTGCTGAGTAAGTATCATATAAGGGAAGCACACTTCGTTGTTATAGATCCAGACTTTGTCAGCCCCTCACAGTGTTAAACCTAGACGTCAGCTGTGCTGTCCACGAATACTAAGGCGTCTTGTAACTGTCGGTGTAAACAGTGTGCATTTAGGCCAGTTAGCTCTTTAATACACTACTCTTGAAAGTATGAAAATCGGGCATTTCCGGTGACTCTACCTTTTACCGCGATAAGTAGTTACAAACGAGTGCCTGTTGGTGCGTATTCAACAATAACGTCTTGGGTGTGNATGTGAATCTATATAGAAACGATGGCCATATCAAACAGGGTGGCGGTCCTTTCGATTTATATCGGTACCAACGATCTCAAGAGAAAAAGTGTAGTCCAACTCATGTCTAATCTTTGAAAAAAAATTGCTTGATTTAGCAAGTTGGGACGACGATGAGCTCTCATGGGTAGGTGGCACGAGTGGTCCATGTGTGGCCTTAATAATCTCAACGGCAGGGCGTAGACTGGAGCGTAGAAAAAGGAGATATGGATATTTCTTGTCAGTGTTTTTGTTTGATGGCCTCATCGCTGCCGAGATTTAGACCCAGGCACTCCCTGCGAGGCTTTGCCGAATACTTTGTAGTGTTTAAACTGATGAAGATTCCTTTGCTCAGTAAGTATCAAATAAGGGAAGCACATTTCGTTGTGATAGATCCAGACTTTGTCAGCCCCTCACAGTGTTAAACCTAGAAGTCAGCTGTGCTGTCCATGAATACTAAAGCGTCCTGTAACTGTCGGTGTATACTGTGTGCATTTAGGCCAGTTAACACTTTAATTTACTACTCTTGAAAGAATGAAAATCGGGCATTTCCGATGACTCTACTTTCTACCGCGATGAGTAGTTACAAACGAGTGCCTGTTGGTGCGTATTCAAAAAAACGTCTTGGGTGTGGATAATCTCCCTTTAAGACTTGGATGTAGTGCGTTTTAATGACTTAGTTGTCTAGACATGACGTAGTTTATTTGACGTGGAAAGTGGCAATCCTTCTCCAATATGGCATGTCTTGGTTCAGCCCGACATCTCACACTAAAAATGACTTGCTGCGATGAGAAACGGCCTACGTGGGATTGTCAACATTTCACATACTGCGTCGTTAAATAGTATCATCAACAAACAAACACACCATAATGTAAACAATCGTGAAACGGACAGTGTCAAACTTACAGCGTGTCTGAAGAGAGACCTGTAGATGTTCCGTGCGAACATAGAAGCGGCAGACAAGATAGAGGAATCAGCCGAAGACATGACGGCCGCAGACAGGGCACCCAAGCCCAGGAAGGTGATGGCAGGCGGACATAAATACTGTAACGTCATTGGTAGGATCAGAGGGATGTCTTCGTCAGGTATTGGCACCTTCCCAGTCTCGTTCCAGCCTGTTTTGCTCCAATCTGGAATCATCAACACAAATAAGACATTTCGTAAAGCACATGAAGATATGTTCAAAATAATAGTTGATTACAATTTGGATAATAACAACATCCAAACATTTTCCATGTAGCAAAATGTTACATTGCAAATACAAATCACCGGACAATCGCAATTCCTTTCAATCGCAGTTTATTTTATTTCAAACATTTTCCAAGTTCCTTTAGAAGTTGCTAATAGCGAGTTGAAAGTATCACTTAGTGTGCAATTAGTTTTTGCCATTTTTCTACGCGCTTTTAAGGGGACATAACCATGCCTTAAGCAAGCTTATATCGTTTAATATTGGATTACTTCCCTTGCCATATCAAGCTCTGCGCTGTCTAATATAATGAGAGTATGAACACCATAGTGCCAAATTTGCTCGCAGCATTCTCAAAATAATTATCGCTTTTCGACTCTATATTCAGCTTAGGAATCTTAAGGGGGNGAGAAAAATAACCTTTGAGGCCAGAAACATCCGTTTTATGCCCTGAAAGGGCACCTCTAGATGGTCATCTTAGCCTTGTATAAACGCGCTATCAAAACTTCAAATGCGTTTTTCTCAAAATTTTGTTTTTCTCCATTTTTTTCCCTAAGGCTTTTTTATTTCTGAACAGACTGCCTTCAAATTTGGAATATATCTATCTCATAGAATGTGTTTCAATAAAATGCATCCTTTTTTCTAGATTTAATTCACGTTTTTGAAAAAAAGTCGATTATCTGGTAGAAAATTGAGAAAAATACACATCCGTCAACACACATATTTCAAAATTTTTTTATTGACATTGTATGATAAATAAACAAAAAACAAAAATGCATTTTATTATTTTTATAGAGCTATTTTATAAGTGTACAAAATTTGAAATGATCACATTCAAAACTCTAGGAGCCTTAGGCTTTTGAAAATAGCTCATTTTCAACGCACGAAATCCAATATATGGCGGCGTTGCCATGGCAACCGTACATAAAACAAAACAAAAAATCCACGTTTTTCCTCTAATTTGACCATGCTGAATCTGAATTTAAAGCTTAAAAAGTCCCTAGTTCAAGCATTCACGATTTCACTCCCAGGAGGCGCACCCCCCCTT
>JAWQUT010000307.1:106967-151235 GCA_033807755.1 Ellobium chinense | reverse complement strand
CTTCCCCCTATATAACATTAGCGCTAGAGGTCCCTATTGATTACAGGAAATCTAACCCCGGCTCAGGCCGGCCAATTACAGAAATCTATTTACGTGTGGGTCGGTATCAAACAGCGTAAGATAACATAGAGCGTGGTGCCGCTATGAATATTTCATAAGGGTCTTATTGATATTATGTTATGTGATCAAACAAGCGGACCCAAGATGTCTCTCGTCCTGCATGTAAAACCTCATTTCTTCCATCGTCAAAACCTGGAGACGTACATAGCTTAAGAGCGCACAAAAAAAAAAAATTCCACTCCATCTATGTCAAAAGCATGATATACCTCTGGTATAAAAGAAAATCTCATTCTTCGGGAAAAACACCCACGATATTTGGGCCTCTGTAATATGGCTGATTGCCTCCCTGGCAAACGTTTGAGGTCCCTATTATTTCAAGAACCTGGCTGCTGTTCTGCCAAAAGCTTGAGATGCCCATATCTCAAAGAACGGCCCATTTCTCATTTCTCAAGTGTTAACTGTAATAATGGGAGGTCAGTCAGCTTGAAACTGACCACTCATGTAGCAAAACGAACTTTCAGTTCAGATTACTTTCCGTTCTGGTTACTGACCTTCAGCTGACCTTCTGAAGTTGTTTGTCAGATTCAGAAACCGCAGTACTCTCGCTTTTGCATAGACCTTCCCTAATGAGCAAGGGTGGTCACGTGATTCTCGAGCTATTTTTGAATCCGGAGAGGGCGCTAACTTCCGGTTTATAATGTTACAACGTAATGGAACAAGAGATCTTCATCTGGTGCTGAGACAGACATTTTTTGGACGTAGATAATTTGTAAAATATGGCAACACAAATTCGGGGAAGTTACTGGAACACTCCTAAACTGATTGTTATTGTTTTAGCTCCATTTGGCAAAACTAACTGGCAAGAAATTCATTTGCATCATGTGGCTGCATTACCCGTGTTGCCAGATTGCCTTATTTCATATCAACTCACCTGGAACAGTTTTCTGGGGTCTTTACGCGTATTGCCAATTCACTGACATTTAAAAGCCTGATCTTAGGCAACACTGTGTAAGTTAGGGTCTTTGCATCAACCAGAACTAGCCTCGCATTACGGAACACAACAGTTTCTAGCCATGTTTGGTGGTCTCCAAAAGTGAATGTATCACCCAACCTGCACATGATGATTCCATGACAGAGGTCTATAGACATACTAAATTAGTCTGCTTTCACCCCAAAATGACGACAACCCACATATACCTCCCCCTTTCAACCTCTTTTTTAAAGCTTTTAAGAATTTTCATTCAATCTCTAGTTCTCATAAATCTACCAGCCACTCTCGCATGCCAAATCAAAACTCTCATAAAAAAAAAAAAAATCAGGTAGCAGCAAGACTGGAAAACGGACATAGACCACAGCTATGCAAAGGATTTCCTGAGAAACCCCAATACAACAGATCAGGTTAGCATCTTTTGATAAAGGACTGGACACTACAGACTCAACAAGCAACCTGCATGAGATAGGCATAAGCAGCTTAGCCCTCTGCCAGTGCCTGCAGGCAGACCAAACATGTTTTGACAGGACTGATCTCCCTTGGCAGAATTAGTAGAACCGTTTTGGCCAATGCCAGTTGACTATGGAACGAAGCTATGGGAGAACTACACAGACCTGCAGCTGACCACCCAGTTAGTTCATGGCCCATAGCGATCTGCTAGCATGACCAGAGAACGCTGGAGAAGAGGAAATTTTTAAAAAAAAAATAACTTTTCCAATCTTCCAAAGTTTTCATTCAATCTCTAGTTCTCACCTGTCATGGTAAATATCCCTATGATAAGACCTATGTTTCTTCCAGCCAGCATCACGTCTTCCGATTCGGATGTGCTGCCCGCCTTTTTCGATTTCCTGGAAGCCCAGATGCCGACGGCCACGATAAGTAGGTAGAACACAATAATGGCCACCAGGCCGGGGATGTGTACCGTCATTGTTGCTGGTATTGTTTACAAGGCACTTTCAAAGAAATTTCTGTGGAAAGAATCAAAGGGAAATACATTATATTAACTGTCTGCTAGACTATAACCAGAAACAGTCTATAGTTTAGACATCAGATATAGCGAGATTGTCTAAGAATAGAGTGTGTTTCTTTCGAGAGATCATTATGGAGCAACGTCTATAACGAAGCGGGCTATAACAGACTCTCGGGGCTGTCTTTAACGAGATATAGTCTCACAGATCTCTGCAAAGTCAGCTATGAGCGGACCTAATATTTACGGTCATTACACTTTACAGCAGACTGTGAATGGATTCAATACCACACTATACTGTTTATTACCTATCACTTTGTAATGAATATGAAGGGTTACATGAAAAGACCAAGGTAAGAAAAAGGTATTGACGATTGTACACGGATCCCACCAAGTAGAGAGAATATCACTGGCAAGTTTATTCCAGCTACCTAGAGGAAAGAGAAACTGCTTAAGTGTGTACTTAACAATCACTGGCAGATCCAGAGACGATGAGTAGTACATGGAATTTCATGTTGGTATCATTGATCAATCCATCTTTCTCGCTGCCTTCTTGTTCTTTCTTTTCCTCTTTCCTCCCTCCCTCCCTCCGTCCATCCCTCCCCTTCTCTCTCTATCTAGATATATAATATATATCTCCTTGCCTCCTCCCTCAACTGTGATTCAGTTTCCCTCCCACTTTATCAGATGGAGAGCACAAGAGAGTGCCACTCTATGAAAAGACCTGAACACATCTATTGATGTAGCAAGTGTCTCCGCTTCCAACCCTCCATGTCAGTCTGGTCAGACATCACGACATATAATCTTATCTTTTGCTTGGCCTAGGCAGAACGATGTGGAGCGATGTAGCGGTTTAAGAGAAATAAGGAAAAGCACAATAAAAGAAAGGTGTTGAGAAAAAAATTTGCAAGAAAACAGCAAAACATAATTGAACGTAATTGCGAAAGTAATGAGTTTTTCTGAGTGGTACAAGGCAATGTTCTGGAAGAAGTGTGTGTGTGTGTGTGTGTGTGTGTGTGTGTGTGTGTGTGTGTGTGTGTGTGTCTGTCTGTCTGTCTGTCTGTCTATCTGTCTGTCTCTCTGTCTATCTGTCTGTCTGTCTGTCGGTCTGTCTGTCTGTCTGTCTGGATGGATGGATGGATGGATAATTTTCATTTCGGTTTAGACTTTATGACTAGACGGGATCTTGTATGTCTGCAAGACATCTCTCTTTCTCTCTCTCTCTCTCTCTCTCTCTCTCTCTCTCTCTCTCTCTCTCTCTCTCTTTTAATGATCAAACTATTTTCACGTTACCATAATATCCTAATTACTACAAGATAATTTGATGTTTTTCCGCATCGGATTTTATGGCCACTGCCTACCCCGCCCAAAATCTCACCCAGACCACCATGTGTACCTTCATTGTAACCTATAAGTATCGCCCATTTGACCTGCAACTACAACCGTTTGGCTTTGTGGTCATAAGCATCTTCCTGTCGTCCCCAGAACTGGTCTGAGCACAGTAATTTATGTCATAATGTGATAATCTGCTGTTAAATTGGAACACGTGACACTCCGCGCAGTGATACCAGAGCAAGATAATTTTGATAGAAAAAGTCCAGTCGGCGGCGGTTGAGTAGGGGTGGACGATTCCATAGATTCTGGATTCGATTAGAATCCAAATACTTTGGAAGAATGGAGTACGATTCCAAGTTTTTGCTTTGTCTAGCTGGTTACAAATAAAGATATGGGGTGGAGTGCTAGATTATTAATGTTGGATACTAAAAGTAACGCCTGAGGGGGCTAAGAAAACAAGAATATTTCACTTTATAAATTCTTTGTAGTCTTAAAACATCTGTCTTCATAAAAACTAATAGGACCGTGACAGTTGTAGGGAATATCCAAAGCCTTATAGCAGTTAAGAGCTATGCAAAATCCACGGCTTTAGTGATCCCCTGAAGTTCTAAAGAGTTTGTGAGCGAAAATAGTAAAACTTTGGTAATCGAGTCGCCCAAAATTGCAATCTGTATTGCTCGATAAATTCAATGTGGAGAGCAGAACAAGATTTTGATAGTTTTGTTTGTAACTATTCTTGTAGAAATGGGATTGTGCCATTGAACCTTGGAATTTTATTGCGAGAGAAGCACTTAAAAGTAAACAAAAAAAAATCTGTAAAATATTGAAAGTGTTTTTGAGGGCCTATTATTTGCTGTAAATTAGCGAATTGAGGTGCTATTTATGAAAGTCAGAACATATGCACGGAACCGATTCCATTCTGTTGTTTCGAACCGATTCGAATTGATCCTCAAAGTGGAATTGATAATTGAGCATGGAATCGGCACATCTCTACGGTTTAATGGGAAGAAGCAGTGCCACTCGTGTGAATTTTCCCCTACGGTAAAGGCTTTCCGGCAAGCCATTTTCGACTACGTTGGAAAAAAATTGTTTTCAGTAAATCGTTGGTGGAAAATGTTAAAGATATTGTAACACAGGTAAAATGCCATGTTTCTCTCTTTTAACAGTAAAATAATGGGATCCCCACCCCCTAAATGTGCTTCAACATTGTGCATAGGGAAAGGTAAAGGGAAAAAGTCCCTCTCCCTACAGAGAAAAAGCACATGATCAGAGTGGCAACATTAAGTCAGAAGTTGGAGAGATGAATGTGGACAGAACAACGATTTGCCATAGAGTCAGGCTGAGATGAGAAAATTGGCTGTGTTGTTAAGTGTTATCCAATGTTATTCAAGCTAAAACAAACTGGGGTGCTCAAGCTAAAACAAACTGGGGTGCTAAATGGGAAACGCTTTTTACGCCGCAACAGCTACTGAAGAGGGGAAAACCCTCGGAAATGGGCACAGTCGTGTTTCAACAATGGGTGATAACGAAATGGGGATGGAGGGAGCGGTAAGCAGGAGGGGTAATTGGTGTGTTACTAAAAATATCATATCAAATATTATAACAGTTAAATCGCTTCGAAGTAAAAGCGACTTTAGGATGTATTGGAGACTCTGATGAAACAAAATCTACTTAACAGCAACTTTCACGTGATAGCAACCGATAACAGCGTGTTGGATCTTCTATCATATAACAACTACTGTTTAATCAATGTCCCTTTTAATTGCAACTTTTACCATGCTCTAAAGGAGTCGCATTTAAGCGGAGTATAGTCTACGAAAATATCCAAAAAAAAATCTGTATTCTTCTATAAGCGAGAGATGGATAGGTTCATAAGAAATGATGAACTGCCCACACAGTTCAGATGTCAGTTCAGCTGTCAGATGGAAAAAATGAACTCCGTCCAGTTCAATTAAGTCTGTTCACGGCCAAAAATGTACGTTAAATTCCTTGATTGGAAACGCTGTTCAGGGTTTGTTTTGGGAAATTTCCATTAGTTAACATTTTTGTTGTCGTTGCTGTTGAATTTGTTGCTACGGTTGTCTTTATTTTCCCTTTAGACTTCTTTTTATTGTTGCTGCCGGTGTAAGCATTGCTGTTACTGCTGCGGCGTTTGTTGTTATTGTTGCTGCCGTTATTGTCGTCTATGTTTTTGTCGTCGTCATCGTCGTCCTTTATATTGTTATTGTTATTCTTCTTGTTATTGTTGCGTTGTTGTTGTTGTTTTTGTTGTTGTTGTTGTTGTTGTTGTCGCTGCTGCTGCTGTTGTTGCTGTTGTTTGACCGCTGCTGCTGTTGTTGTTGTTGTTGTTGTTGCTGCTGATGATTTGTTTGTTGTTGCTGCTACTGTTGTTACTGTTGCTGCTGCTGCTGATGTTGTTGCTGCTGCAGTTGTTGCTACTGTTGCTGCTGCGGCTGTTGCTGTTGTTGGTGATAGTTCGGTGAGGAGGGCGTTGGCAGTGCTATTACGTGAGCATATATTTTGTTTAGAACAGTGGCGATATTACTGTAAGCCATGTTTGTTGCAATGACTGGTTCAAAGCAAACTGAACCAACCTCCATAACTGAGTGATTATTGTCTGGTCATAGTACAAAGGGAGGAAATAAAACCAACAATTCAGACAACATCTCTCTCTCTCTCTCTCTCTCTCTCTCTCTCTCTCTCTCTCTGTGTGTGTGTGTGTGTGTGTGTGTGTGTGTGTGTGTGTGTGTGTGTGTGTGTGTGTGTGTGTGTGTGTGTGTGTGTGTGTGTGTGTGCCCGGGAGTGGGTGTCGCTAAGGGATGGGGGTGCCTTGTGCATTTCTTTGAGCTAGCATCTCCATTCTGGACGTGGGAGCACAGTCTCTGGGTTACAATTCATAGTATCTTAGTGTGTTTGTAAGTGTGGCTTTGTCTGTATGTTTGCGTGTACCGTTGCTTAAAATAATTCAGATGCTTGAACTTTCTTCGTTCTCACGGCCTTTCGCTAAATCTCTCAGTTGTTCTATTTCTGTTTCCCTGTCTCTTGAGCCTGGGAATCCCATTCACTTGCATTTCTTTATATGTCACTTATTTGAGTTGTCAGTCATGGGAAAGTGTTCAGAAACGAAACGTGAAGTACGCTATTTTTTTAAAGACAATTTCATGATGCATTTTCCAAAAGGTTTGTGTTGAATCTGGGAACTACCATGTTTAATTTAGTATTTACTAATGATGAACTCAAAAACTCCTCATAAGAAAAATCAGCTAGCTAGAGAATTCGTGGGAAAAAAGTTTGGGTTTAACTTTCTTTCCGATGCACAATAATTTTAAAAGATGGGATGAATGGTTTCGTTCAACATTGGTAGATATTAAAATAAGGAGATACAGACATCTTGTGTGAATAGAAATAATAAAAAACTGAACTGAAAAAAATAATATTGAAAATTTAATTTTTTAGACGCTACATTGCAAAATGGCATTGGGGTGAGGGAATGGTTGGGGTGGGGGTGGGGGAGACCTCAACAATATGAGAAATAAGGAGGGAATGTTAATAGATGCCCCTCGCGGGGAGGCAGGAAGGTCTGTGATTGCTACGCCCCTGACAAAGTACTAAGGTTACTAATTATCCACCATAACAAGCTACCACATCGCCGACTCATCACTAGCAAGCCACGCGCTCAGGACTCTGTCCTCTCTCATTTGTGTGATTCAGTAAATGATGTTAATTATCGGGTCGCGGGTTCCTACGCGTCGTTTGAGCGGGAACTGGCCATGGCAGCTATCGACTATAACGTTGGGAACTTTATTTCTCATCTCAGCGACATATTTTATAGTACGAGATGTCTGGCTTAACCAAGATATCAGATACTGACGAGGAATTGCACATTACACATCAACTAAACTACGTCATGTCTAGACAACTACGTCACTAAATCGAGCTACATACAGATTGTCAAGGGAAATTACCCACTCCCAAGGGGTTTCCTTATTGAAAACGCACCAATAGGCAATGGTGTGTAACTACTCGACACGGTAAGGGATACAGTCATTGGGAATACCCGATTTTCATACATTCAAGAGTGATTCATTAAGGAATAAACTACACATACTGTACTGTTAGAGTTACCGTGCGCCATAGTATTGATGGACAGCACAGATGACCTCCAATATTAAAACATGTGAAGTGCTGACAAAATCTAAATCTGTAATAATAATAATAATAATAATTCTATAATAATAAACATCGCTTTCTTTCTTTCTTTATATATATATATATATATATATATGGAATCCTCCACAGTATTTTTGTTTGATGGATTGATCCCAGCCTGGGTACTCGGTAAACCTCGGCTGGGATCTGTCCTTCAAACATAACAGGGAGAAGGATATCCCCATTTATAACTAACCAAATGGTTTCCTACTCTAAGGTCCTACTATTTTGGCGTATATTAGGACTGGGAATCAGCCTGGCTGAATGGTTACCGCGTTCAACTTAAAATCTGTCATGGGTTCGATACCTACCATTAACACATTGTCTCTCTCGCTCTCATTTTGCTAATGGGGCATGTTCGTAGTCACGTGGATCCCATTCGTAGAATGGGGAGTTAGTCTGGTAGACTAGTAAAGAATGAAAGTTGATGACTATAATTATGTTCTGAAAGCAGCAATGAGAGAAGTAGGCCGTGGTTGTGATGATCATGATGATGATGATGATAATTTTGATGATGATGATGATGATAATGATGATGACGATGATGATATCGATCAGATGACCTTAGCCCTAACAGCTAGGTTTAACAACCATCATTAAGCAGCACCCTTGATAAAAATACTTCATTTCCAGTGGGAGAGCATTTTAATCAGGCTGGCCACAGCAGCTTTGATGACAAGCTATTCCAGACCATAGAAGGAGATGACCCCTCTGTAAAAAAAAATTAGAGCACAGGAATCTTCTTGAAACCTCGTTGCCCACCAAGCAAGTGACCTTTTCCTAGTGCTAATAATGATGATGATGATGATGATGATGATGATGATGATGATGATGATGTTGGTGGTGGTGATGGGTGGTGGTGATGATGATGTTGAATTTTAAAAATGTAAAATTTGTATGTTATATTTATATTGAAATATCTCCAGTGACATTTTGAGAAACCTTATTTCTCCCTTCTGTCGTGTGATAATGATGATGATTTTTACCAGTTCATTATGTGTCTTAGAATAATTTTCAAGCCTGAAGAAGATCTTTTTAGATCGAAAATTTGTGCCAATAAATTTACTTTATTTATCTGTGAAAACCTACCTTTTTACATCTGTTTTAAAGTTCTTAAATTTTAAAAATTATAAATGATAATGAGATGATGATGAAGTGCAAGTCTGTATGTGCGATCTGTGTGTGTTTATGTGTGTGTGTGTGTGTGTGTGTGTGTGTGTGTGTGTGNTGTGTCGGAGTGTGAGTGTGTGTGTGTATCTGTGTGTGTGTGTGTCGGAGTGTGAGTGTGTCTGTGTGTGTGTGTGTGTGTGTCTGTGTGTCTGTGTGTCTGTGTGTGTGTGTGTGTGTGTCTGTGTCTGTGTCTGTGTGTCTATGTCTAAATGTGGCCTTGTCTGCGTGTTTGCGTGTACCGTTGCTTAGAATAACTGAGATGTTTAAACCTTTCTCAGTCTCACGGCCTTTTTACCGTGTTTCCTAGATGTTCTATTTCTATTTCTGTTTCTGTTTCTGTTTATGTTCCTGTTGGCCCTCGGAATCCTGTTCACTTGCTTTTCTTTGTTAGTCTGACATTTTAATTGTCAGTCCTGAAGAAGTGTTTAGACACGAAACGTCGATCATATTTTTAGCAGTAGATTCATTATATTTTTTTTTTGTCAGAAGTTTCGTGTTAAACTTGGGCAGAACCAGGTTTCAAAAGTGATGATGCTGATGATGATGATGGTGGTGGTGGTGGTGGTGGTGATGATGATGATGACGATGATGGCCTCGAAGTTCCTGTGCTTGAAAGCCGAAGAAACTCGTTTTTCTACTCTGAACAAAGTCTTTCTTTCTTTCTTTCTTTCTTTCTTTCTTTCTTTCTTTCTTTCTTTCTTTCGTTCTTTCTTTCTTTCTTTGATTCTTTCTCTCTTTCTCTCTTTCTTTCTTTCTTTCTTTCTTTCTTTCTTTCTTTCTTTCTGTCTATCTTTTCCTTCTATCTTTTTTTTTTAGTCTTTCTTTCTTTCTTTCTTTTATTCTATTTCTTTTCAGTCTTTTTTCTTGCTTCTTTAAGTTTCTTTCATTCTGTATTTCTTACTTTCTTTCTTTCTGCCTGTCTTTCTTACTGTCTTCCTTTTTTAGTGTCTTCCTTTCCCTCTCTTATTTTCTTCTTTTTCGTTCTCGTTCTTTCCATTTTCTTTCTTTCTGTCTGCCTGTCCTTCTTTCTTTCCTTTTCTTCCCCCACCCCAGTTTTCCTTACATCATCCCTTCCTTTTGCTACATTATAATTAATTTATTGTACATGCATTTAATTTACACTTTGAATACCTGACTGTCAAGAGCCTAATAATAATAAAAAAATCGTTTGATTCTTGTATCTTGTAGCTTTATCAATATCGCAAAAATCCTTTCAAGAAGGCATAGACCATCACCCGTTGTAGAACAATTTCCAGAGAGCAACGGCGTGTAAAACACAACACAGACGTTGGCTAGGCCTTCTTATCAGAAATACCATGAAGTGTAAAGTATCAATTCATTTAACGGCAGTAGCAAATGATGGATGCCCGGACCCTTACAAGCGCTTGGCCCACAAAAATCTATCAGCGGAACAGGGCCACCTTCGTGTATCAAAGACTAATCGATATATTACTGATTGAAGTTGCAGCCTCTGTAATTGCCGTGTTAGGGCGCTGTAATGAGGAAGGTGGGTCCCTTGTTCTTTAGAGATGGTAGCACTTTGTAGCAAGGCGGTGGACAGGGATAAAGTTAGATTATTGGAAGTGGCTACAAAGGTCTGTGTTTAACCGTCTAAGCTTTCGCTGTTTGGTGTCGTTTTAGTCATTCATCATCGCCCTAGATTTGTATGATTATATAATCAAGTACAGTACAAAGCCAGATATATCAAGTGGGCAGGCAGCCAGCCAGACAGATTAACAAATGGATGGACGTGCTGGACCGGCAAACTGAAAGATAGACAGAGATAGGCAGGCAACCAGACCAATAAATGAACAGACAAACAGACAAGCAGTCAAATAAGACAAACTTCTCATCAATATCTGATAATACCGTTAATTAAAGTCCATGATCTCGAGAAGCGAGAAAGCATCCCTTATATCTGATCAGTGCGGTTAAAGGAAATGCTTGTACCAAACACGAGGTGGTCGAGTCATGGCCATCGACTAACCTAACGGAAAGCTCAGTTTCAGCCATCGCTATGTCATTCCAACTATCCTATATCTTCCCACTCACTATACTCCAACCCCATCCTCGCCTTTCTCGTCTTCGAAATCTGATCGGCCCTATACATTCCATAAATTTAGAAAGTACATGTATACATTATTCATTCCAAGAGGCCGCTCGCTCGTCAAGTTTGTTGTTACTTCGTTACTTTGTCCACAGACGGACATCATGGTGCACGGTATATTCTCATAAACACTCTGTCTCCCTTGCCAACAGCCAACGCAGAGTCAAGATACTTATGGTGCCAGTTACCGGCCTGGTTCATACCTCTCCGGGTCTTCACAACCAGGCATGATGTGAACCCCTCCCCACCCCCCACCCGCCCCCAGACTGCGTGTATAACCGGTGTCCAGAAATCTCTCCAATGTTGGTGACTCCTCCTGTCCAGATTCCTCCTCGGGAACCAATTTCAGAACATTTATGACACGTTTGCTTTAGAATAATTGGTTTATTATTATTATTGTTACAAATATTATTATTATTATTATTATTATTACTACTACTACAACCCTGGTCCAATGCTATGCTGTTCGTCAAACTCCAATTTAAAAAATACCTATGGGCGCATAATAATGTTTATGTCCATTTCCCCTGGAGTGAAAAACTGTAGAGTCCCATTAATTTGAAAAGCTGAATTTTTTTAAAGGATAACAAAAACCTGAAGTTTTTAGCTTTTACTAAAAATGATCCACTCTAAACCTGGTTGGACTGCAAAGGTTACAGCACCCTAATTATCTTCCGTTTCTAAATTTTCCTGTAGAGGTAACAAAAGATTTTGAAGCTGCTCCCAAGACCCAGATGTTCCCAAGTCATCAATTTTCACAGTTTTGTTGGCAATGGTATGCCTCAAATTATGATGACTGAAAACGTAGCATAGCTATATAAAGTTTAATCAGCTTGCAGCGAATATCTGCACATTTTTATTGTCTGACTGATAAAACTGACCAAACCTTTTTTCCAAATTTTCTTTGGCCTACCCTTGTCTATAATAGAACATGCTCACGAAAGCACAATTCCAGCCAGTATAAACATTGACGCAGTTCTCTTTCATTCTATAATGCAAGTAGGTTATAAGGAAGAGGGAGAGTGGGAAGCTAAATATAGCCCGGCACTTGTAGGTCTTCAAATAGAAAGTAGATTTACTGGTCGACCGCGAGTCAAGGGCAGACTTACTTGACAACCTCAAATCGAGAGTAAATTTGTTTTATTAGCCGATCTCCAATCAAGAGAAGATTTACTGGGGGAGCTCAGAATGAGAATAGATTTACTGGCCGACTTTGAATCGACGGTTGATCGACTTCAAGTGGAGGGTAGATTTACAGCTCAATTTCGAATTAAGAGTAGATTTACTAATCGACCTCGAACCAAAAGAATATTTACTGGTCGGCCCCACATCAAGAGTAGATTTACTGGATGACCTCGAATCAAGAATTGATTAACTGGGTTACCTCGAATCAAGAGTAGATTTACTGGGTGACCTCGAATAAAGAATAG
Source organism: Ellobium chinense (assembly GCA_033807755.1). Classification (NCBI taxonomy): domain Eukaryota; kingdom Metazoa; phylum Mollusca; class Gastropoda; order Ellobiida; family Ellobiidae; genus Ellobium; species Ellobium chinense. The sequence goes on along the minus strand of JAWQUT010000307.1, from coordinate 138,966 downwards.
ATTTACTAGCCAATCTCGAATTAAGAGTAGATTTGCTGGTCGATCTCCAACCAAGAGTAAATTTTAAGGACGACCTCTAATTGTAAGTAGACTTTCTGAGCGACCTCGAAATAAGAACAGATTCACTAGCCAATATCGAATCTATAGTAGATTTACTGGGCGACGTCGAAATGAGAAGAGATTTACCTGCCAAACTTGAATCAACAATAGATTTCTTGATCGACCTCGAAACAAGGGTAGATAATAATATAATGGTCAAACTCAAATCAAGAACCGATTTATTGAGTGATCTCGAATCGAAGTTAGTTTCCACGCGTGCTCAAGAGTTTTGGCCCATGAAAAGGATGCATGGTCATCTTAAGACTTCTGCGTTAATTTCATTATTACTAGATCTGGTTGCCAATAGACACCTCGTGATAGAAGCATTTCAGAAAGCATAAATGAATTGGAAAGTAAAGTGCGATTTAAAATTAAATGCTGCACTAGCATGATATGCCACATCTCTCTAAACTTCGAAACTTAAAATTACTTTTTGTTCTCCTTGTCCTTGTTGTTGTAATTTAAATAGGTTTGTGCATTCTGAGATTTCATGTATTTGATATTTTTCAAACTGAAATGTAATCAAATATCAAGAACCTGTTATTCTTGGTTACTCACAGCTTTCATCAGATTTTGTTCAGTCCAGTTATATCACTACGCACACAAAGCATTAAGTACATTTAAGATGCTCCTAAAAAACTCCGACATGTTTCCCTGGGGCTGGAAATGTATATTTAGCTAATGGACTTCAATGCTGTTGCTATCAAACATCTTAAGTGATCAATATTTCATACCAAGTTGCTGACAAGGAGTGTGGAAATTTTTTTCACCTGTTGCCTCGGAATATTCTTTCAATTATTCTTTTACTCTTTCCTTTGAAATCAAACTCTGTCTGTTATACATATTACAACAACAAAAAAATATTTCCACAACCGCCAGTGTTCTTGAACTTAGGCTCGTCCGTCTTTTCAGTACATAAACATGTATTGGAAGTATGCCATCAAATTTCTATGAAAACAAAACGATAGCAGAGCCAAGATCTTGGTAACAGCCACGTTCTTAGTAACAATTGACGTATTTACCCCTTTTGACCCCAAGTTTCCGATACGTTCCGGTGTTGCTATGCCTGTCAAACAGCCTGTAAACACGAGAGATTAGAATGTCTCGACGTCCAGTATTTGCCAAACAGTTTCTCGCTAAGGATGTCGGGAAAGCGTCACATTTTGACACAGAAGTCGTGAGGCGTTATGAATAAAACAATGCTAAAACAAAAGGGATATTTTGGGAGTTCTAGAGGGATGTCCGGTCTTGGATGCCTGTAGTGTGTTTCTGTCGTGCGATAGTTTCAAGAGTCTGAGAAGCCTTCCATTTTTGGGTGGCTAAAGTTGAAGTGTGTTTTGTGATATGTGTGTGTGTATGTGCGTGGCAGCAGTGTGTATGTATGTTCGTGTGTATGTGCGCTTGTGGATGCCTATTACTATTACGAGTTGATGTATTATTGTATGGACAATGAGTATCCTGAAACTGTATGAAAATAGGATGCGGGCCGTGCGTTTGTGGAGGGAGGGGACGTACGTATGTGGGTGTGGGGGCGGGGGGTGTGTGACGATGAGAAAGCGAGTGGAAGGATGGGGGAGGGACGGAATGATCGACATGCTTGTTTTTTGCTTGCTCCCTTTCCCTCTTATTTAGTCTCTATCCCTTCAAGTTTTTTCCTCTTTCNCACATTTTGACACAGAAGTCGTGAGGCGTTATGAATAAAACAATGCTAAAACAAAAGGGATATTTTGGGAGTTCTAGAGGGATCTCCGGTCTTGGATGCCTGTAGTGTGTTTCTGTCGTGCGATAGTTTTAAGAGTGTGAGAGGCCTTCCATTTTTGGACGGCTAAAAATGAAGTGTGTTTTGTGATACAATGAGTCTGACTCTAAAAGACCATCCACTGTATTTATGACTGGAGTGATTTTTTTTTTGTTTTATGACAGTTTTACGGTCTCAACAGCCTTCCGTTGAGTTGCTTTTGTCTTTTTGGGACAATCAAAATATAATAGCTATATCTATGATGGTTTTGTAGTACAAAATATCTTCAATTTTTAGTCGATGCGAGTGTGTGTTTGTGATACAAAAGAATGGAATCTAAAGGCCCTCAATTTTTTTAGCTATTTTTTTCATTGAAGTGATTTTTGTAACAGGATAGCTTTAGTTTTCGTGATCCGATTGTTTCAGAATATGACAAGCCTTCCATTTTTGCCTGACTAGAGGGTGTTTGTGATACAATAGTTTTGGAATCTGAAAGCATTACCGTCGTTATAATGAAGAAATTGATTTCTGCGATAGAATAGTTTTGGGGTCTCACTGGCATTTCCATTTTTGGATGACCAGAGTGTGTTTTACGATATGGTCGTTTTTGAGTCTGGAAGGTTTTTCTACGGTGATCAAGCTCATTTTTTTTATCCAAACTGTATGCTTTTGTTGTACAGCGCATATAAAATGTCTTGTCCTAGGAAAGGTAGCAATAAGGACAGATTTAGGTTCTCCTTGCGGATCTCTTTATGTAATATTTTCTAATGAAGCAAGAAAAGTATGGTTTTGAAATATATATTACATGTACAATATCTTGTCATAATAAAAGTAACAAAAACAGTAAATATATGTTCTCACTATATGTCGTTACTATACTTTGTATACTGTATATCTACTTTCTAATGAAACAAGCAACCACAGCGTGAGAGAAAGAAATGAATCGGCCCTTAATAGACGGAAAAGAAGGAAGGAAAGAAGAAAATCCACACAAGGGAGAGAAGAGGCATGGAGGTTTAAATGCAAGACCTGGATGAAGCTATGAGAAAGTGTTTGGGCTTTATGACATTTCCCATGCATAATATCTATGATTGTATCTGAAACATGTTGAGTCCTAGGAAACTGGCTAGTTTGTGTTCTATTTCGAATTTTTACAGCTGGCTCTATCGACATTTATCACAGAAAGCCCATTATCCTCTTTCTGTTAAAAGACACAATGGCAAATTGTGAAATGTAGATTGTTAACACGGGTTTAATTTTTACTGTTTTCATAAAAGTTGGATTTTGTTATTTTAGGAACTAGTAGTCCTGAGATCAAAGGAAACAATATTCGCCCATGTTCGAGACAAGAGACCATTTGAAACATCTTGAATATAAAAATGGAAGTTTATGACAACTTATTTCATTTGTTATAAGATTTGTCACCGTGAGGTCAGTTTCTATAGGAGTTTGACTAAATCTATTTGAAAGAGAACTATTCATTAACAAATGTCAGCCATGTTGTAACTGCAGATCTTCATGTAACTGTAGGTAGGATTTTACATTAAGTCTTTGGGCCATGTTTAGACATGGTGAACATAAGTGAATGTACGAGAATGTGGTAAACTTGTATGAATTTAGTAATCAAAGTGCTTTAAATGTTCATGTGCTATCCCTTCCTTTATTGTATTTTTAACCCATGTACCACAGTTATGGTCTTTGCTTATTCTGACAAAAACTTGTTAGACAAAACACGTCAATGCATACACGACATTAGATTCACACCATACTTGTATCTCTAGTGGCAGTTCAGTTTTTATCTATAATATGTTACAAGTTACAACTGCATCACCAAATACACACAACAAGATAAACCATGTGAATGATACCGATATCTCTCTCCTAATCGTCTCGCTTAAGCAGAATGTCGTCCCACTCATATGTATTTAAAGAGTAATTATTCATTTCCCAGCAATCGTCTCTCTTTACCCTGTAGTACCCAGCCCTATTTATGATGCCACAAAAATTCTAAGCTCCAATTTTTAAAAAATTACTTTTGAATTCACTATGCTGGAACAAGCATCAGAATTATGTTAACTTGCGTTTTCTTCGTTCTACAAGATGCATCAAGTCTGATACGCTGGGTATTAGAGGGTTAATTGGACGTTCCGCTTACGCGGGTTCCACCGTGCTATACTACACGTACATACCTTAAACTCAGAAATATGGAAATATCCGATCCCAGTAGAATATCCACCACTGTAATCACAATATGTCGTTGATAATATCCTCTATGACGGAGGCTCCATGATCCAGTAACTGTAACCGTGCACAGCTGTTCATAATCTTCGTGAGATTAGCTTACTGCGCTCTTGAACTACGGGACCAGTGTCAGTGATCTCACGACGTATCTTTCCTGGAGTTCTAGTGGCAGCTTCCGGTCAGCTCTCATTAAGATGGCGATGATCCCGCACCGCGTACGTGCACAGAGACTGCGAATATAGTAAAACAAAGAGATGATCAGTATCATTAGATATAGAAGAGCTTCCGCATTAACGAAGGGAATCTTTTACCATTGTAAGAATTACATTACCGCGGCATGACGAACGCTACAAAGAGTGCATTTAATACCAGTGCACTACTAGTCTTACGGTGGGAAGAGATCCCATCGTTAATGTGCAAGCTCTCAGTTATTCTAACACCCCTTCCTACTTCCAAAAAAAAAATAAGAGAAAGTTTAAAGTTTCGTAAATTATTAATGGATTTTTTTTTCACTCAAAGACTACAGCTAGAGCTTTTTGTAACAACTGGACACAGAGGAGGATAAAAAGAGAAAATTCTGAATAGACTTGCGAATCGGATGGATGAACAAAGCATTGGCACTATTTTAAACGGAACATCCGACAGACAGCATTATAGAGGTCCATGATCTCCTTCGCCAGTCGGCATGGTACCTGAATACAAAGATGGCAGCAGCTTGCTGCAACTTTTTCTTAATATAACGGTAGCCCCTGACATTTCCTATCAACAAAGATTTGTAGACCCCAGGGCAATACGCCAACCCAGAGTTGCCCAGCCAGAAGATGTGACTAGTGGCACTGATGCCATTAGCTAAATATGACGCAGTGGGTGGAGGTTTCCGGCAAATTCTGGTTCACTCGGTGAAGCGTTGGCGATAACCGCTGGCTCTGTCGGATGTCCAGAGGGAGAAAGCTGTGAGCATCTGAATACACGATAAAGATGATCGGATTGTCGAAATCCGTATAATCTCGACTTCCGGTTAATCCCAACATTTTCCAATATTTTCACTGGATAAAAATCACAACTCATTTTAAACGCAGTTTTTGTCTATGCTCGCGAGGAGTTACAATTAAGCAAAGTTTATTGCACTTGTGCGGCTAAACTGCTGATCAGCCGGCCTTGGCGAAAGGTGCACATTAGCAACCTGAAAACGAGAACAGTTAGAGTCAACTTCGCCTCAGAGAGAGATCATCAAATCAACGTGTCCACTTTAAAGAGACACCCGTTTGGTTTAATATCATCATAACAGAGTGGAACCCTGTTAACACAACCACTGCTTAGCACAAAATCCTGCGTGACACTTCCTTCCATCAATCTTTATGAAATACCACACTGGATAATACAACATTTTTCTTAGCACACCGTCAAAAGCTTTGTCCGAAAGATGGCTGTGATTCAGAGTTTCATGTCTCTATGTTGTAAATGAAATCGAGTCTCCGTATGAATTTAAGCCTACCCTTACTAAAACTTTAATCTTTTGACTTCTCTCTGCGCTGTCTATTATTTGCTAACTTTCTGTTTTACGCCAAAGAAAACGAAACAAGCTCACTTGAGAGAAGAGAAATCCGGAACTTTTCAAGCTTCAAAATATCTACCTCCAACAAAGTTACGCATGTTACATAATCCTAACGCATAGTCTTTCCAAAAAAAAAGGTTTGACCAGCCTCAGACACTGAGAAGAAGGTAACATCCTATTGGCAAACCTTTGAGGTGACCACACGAGCAAGGGTTAGAAACTTGCTAAACCCACACACAGAATCACAGCGAAAAGTGAAAGAAGAAGAAAAGTTATGGTAACAAACTTTTGGCGGCGAGAAGTTCTCTCTGAGTTCTCCCCGCTCAGACTGTCCCTGCCGGCAGAATAGAATTTGGCCAGTCCCTGTTCAGCGAAGGAGCGAGTGGTAAAAAAAAAAAAACTGAAATTCTGGATAAATGGCTCTTGTACAAGTGATCTAACCAATTTATTTTTTTATTAAATTGTGGCTCAGTAAAATTATGTCAATGGAAAGGTTAAGTGCATCCATCTTAGTCTACCTCAGCTCGTCGATTTGTTAGTCAAAAATGTAGTAGTTGAACGTAAATTTAATACCTTCTTTGAAAAGACAAGCTTAAAGATTTTTGAGATATATTATATGATAAGGACACATGACCACCTGTGTTTGTGAGTGTCATTTTCTTCAAAACAAAAGAAACATAAAAATGTGTATATCACAGCTGTAACATTATCTACTACTCTTCTACTGTAGATTATACTACAAAAGTAAAGAAATTGCCGTAAAGCTAAAAACAGGAGTGTAGATGAGCAAGTAGGTCGAAAGCTTTACAGAATCACGGCACAATACTGTAGATAATACGCTGTAGATTATAGTACATTGCTGTGATGCTGCCTGCCCTTTTAGAAATCAATACATTTTTCATGCAAAATTGGATATCAACACGTTCTGTGGCGCGGGTTTTTGTGTGTGTGTGTGTGTGTGTGTGTCTGTTGTGGGTGGTGAACTTTTGAAAACGGTACTTGAAAATTCTGTAGTTATTTCAAACCCAGATTTTACGCATAGATCTAAGACACAAATTTTACGCATTCAACTAAGACACATTTAATCCACATAATTACAGAGTATTCATTTTTTTAAAATCAAAAATAAGATATGTGGATCTAAGGTGATGGTAATTCTATTATGAGAATTAAACTTAGGAACAACATCAACTGAAGACAATCAAAAGTATTTCCACACTCGGAGGATGAACGCAAAAATCATCCCTAACTAAGCAGTCTGATTGATTCGTTAGTTTTTCGAAAATCATCCCTTCTGCCCGATCAATGATGGCCGCCTCTTCTTCCTGCCTACGGCTCGCCATTTTACTGTTCGGATCAATACCATAACGTGGGGGCCTCTCCCACTGTCCCATACCGAAATGGGTGCCACAGGCAGGGCCAAAAGGAGGCAATATTTTTCATTTTTCATGTTCACTTTTCTATTTGCACAGATTCCTTCATTCATCTCTGTATATATATATAATTCTGTACTGTTTTTTCTTTTTTTATTTTTCTGTTCTACAGATTAATACGTAGGCTGGAATAAGTTTTCTCAGCGGGAGATGTCTGGATTCTCGCTAGCCATGAATCTCTGTATGAAAGATATTGCAAAATCCTGAGATGACTAGATGTCCTTATTCCAATCTTCATGTTACACTTTCCTTAACAGTAGAGAAAAGCTGTTAGATTACATACTACTAATTGGATGAAAACAGGATGTTATTATAATTATTCCTTAGGATGACATTAAAAAATCTGAAACTCTGTCTTTTGGACAGATTATAATGAAGAATGGGCCCTAAATTTCTGAACCAGACTCCACATGAGTTTGCATTCTCTCCTGATTTTTTAAACTAAATCTGGAGTTTGGGTCATTTACTTCGGTTTCATTGTGGCCTTCTGCCCTGAAAAATTCTCGTTAAGGAAACTAGTTAGCATGTTTACGCCTTCTGATGTATCGGTTCGTAGCTCGAAAGCGAATTGAAAGACCTATATTTTAAACATCATTTTTAATGAGCTCATTGAATGCTGCAAATTACTAAGAAAGGCGTAGAGATTAGGAACTTCTCGTAAGTGACGCAGAGAAAACAATTTATTGGTTCAAAGAGACAATTCAGACTAGGTTTTGCAGCCTGAAAATAGCGCCTAGAGCCCGCCTAGAGAGTTCGACGCTTCACATATGCAGTCTATTAGTTTTATAAATCAGTTCATAGCATCTGCAAGGAATACTACAAGTTGTTACAGTAGCTTTGCGCATATGCGGAAAACAAAACTGCGTGGATTTCATTAGAAATGTTCCTCATTACATAAGTATAAGATTGATTTATGATAACGTTTTCACACCGCAGAGAATTTTACATAAGTGATAGAGTACGTACAGTAAATGGGACCAGGAATTAATAGAAATCAGAGTTCAAAGGTCAAGTGAGTTCAATAGGTCAACAAATACTTGTGCAGAGCTTTCTTTTGCAGTTTCCTCGCAAGAGCAAAATGTAAGTGAACTCCTAAAAGCTCTCACGGTCTTCAGTCTTAAATACTCTGAAAACTCGTTTTCTCGCTGTAATTCTTTTAATCAGTCAACTCAAGCAACGTTCATTTCCTGTTTATGTAAAGAAATAGTGTGACTGTCACGTCAAATCTCGTTTCTGAATGTAAACGATGCAGTAGCCAATAAAATTCATTGTCACAAATCATATCAATCAATCATTATTCCTCTGACAGTTACGAATGTAGAAAGCAGAAGAAATTATTTCAGAGTTGTGGCTTGCGATGCCCAGATGACCGTACACACATAATCACTGAGCGTGATGCATGGTCTGATTCAGAGTCTTTCACTTCCTATAGTAACTTTTACTTACGAATTTGAACACCTGAGGAACTCGAAATTATGAACTGATGCTCCTAACTCGAACGCCTGAAGAACCCGAAATTAAGAACTGATACTCTGAACTCGAACGCCTGAAGAACCCGAAATTAGGAACTGATACTCTGAACTCGAACGCCTGAAGAACTCGAAATTAAGAACTGATACTCTGAACTCGAACGCCTGAAGAACTCGAAATTATGAAATGATACTCTGAACTCGAACGCCTAAAGAACTTAAAGTTATGAACCGATACTGTGAACTCGAACGCCTGAAGAACTCGAAATTATGAACTGATACTCTGAACTCGAACGCCTGAAGAACTTAAAATTATGAACTCTTGTTCCGAACTCGAACGCCTGAAGAACTCGAAATTATGAACTGATGCTCCGAACTCCAACGCCTGAAGAACTCAACAGTATGAACCGATGCCCAGAAAATTAAGATTTTGTGACCCTGCTATATTTACATATATTTATCCAAATCGTCTCATGCCACCCACCCACAACAGTCGCGTTCCAGAACTGACGAGCGGTTGCCAAGCATAAAATGTATTGTCTTTTTCTGAATGAAAAATGCTTCTGAGGAATCATCAGAGCAAATATAACCACCGTAATTATCCAAGACGACGTTTGCTTTTAGGAGAGAGGGAAAATAGAATGGTATGGAAATCGATTTTGGCGTACAACGAAGACATAATGGTCGTTATGATCAATAACACCATTTCTCAAGAAAGCCCTGTGAGTAACAAAGGTCGCCATACACTGCACTTTGAAGCATGTGCTCAAAGAACTACTACTTCCGACAAAGTAACTGCTCACGCGCGCCTGTGCCAAAGTGTTTTAATTACATACCGAGAGCCGCCTACATACGTATTTATTGTCACGTCGCACGCGCCCGTCGGATCAAATTCAAGTGTGTTTTGTTGGCGGTTTTTGTGAACCAGCAGCAATAACAGTTGACCTTTCCCTGTTTCCTTAGCTCAAGACTGTTCAGTTGATGGTGTACAAGACATATTGATGATGATGATGATGATGATGATGATGATGATGATGATGATGATGGTGATGATGATGATGATGATGATATATTTAACCGGATGAAGAATCACATCTTTGATTCGAAAATTCGTAATTATTTTATGTCATTATATAAGTCCATTTTGAATTTTAAGTATTGAAATGTCTTAACCCTTCGCTGGTTTGGACTGAACTTTTAATGTTTTTATAACGTGTTCCAAATGATGATGATGCAAATCATCAGTCTTGTATTCAGGCTGATGCCCGCTCAGTCGATTTTACACTATCATTATCCCAGCAGGCCTGTTCACTCACAGACTTTCTCAGATTCCCTTGGGAGTATACAGTGTCGCTGCCCTTTACATACGCTGATCACTAACATTCTATCAGTATCTTCCACTGCCCACAGCCAGATACCCATTTCACAGACGGATAGACTGAGAAAAATGGGAATAAAATGCTTTCTCAACGCATTTATAACACGACGATGGTCGGGAATCGAACCCACGACTTTCAGATCTTGAGTCCAACGCCGTAACCACTCGGCCACGCTGTTCCACAAATGAGTCTATGTGTCTCCTTTCCAGGCACAGTTGGCGTCTACAACATCCCATAATAATGGGCTGCACATGCACACAGAACTCTATGCACACAGAACTCTAGACTTTCTGCCAATCAGTTTGCGTAAATTCAGGGATGTAATGGCTTCTCATGTTTGTTTACGAAATTTGCCGGACTTCCGGGTGTTCGACCCTTCCCTCTAACCGTCAGTATAAACCCTTGGAAAAGTCCCGTGATATTGTACTTAAATCATGCATAAACCTAAGTCTTAAAGCATCCATACCCTGTCATACACGGGCATCTTGTTCATCTGTATGATTTCTTGCATGATACTCCCAGGCAGAGCTTAAGGTTGGATTAGGAGCCGGATTACAAAAGAGAAAGCATACATTTCAAATGGCAACTGCCTTATCGATTCTGTCAATCTGTACAAAACATTGCATACTGTACTACAAAAGACCAATGGGAAAAGGCTTCTCGCTTGTCCTAATGTTTTCGCAGGCTTTCAAAGTAAATGTGTAGCTTAAAAAAATGTGAAATATTAGACAAAATAAAAAAAATTCTGGAAGCTCTTGATTTCATACTGGAGTTGTTTGTTGTTTTTTTTCTGCAATTCTTCACCACATCATTAAGAAAGCTCGATTTTACTAGGTCTACTGAAACTTCATCAAGAATGGCAGCCTTGCTTCATATTCCTTCTTTTACGAACTGCCGTCTATTCTGCATTTACAAAGACGGTTCAGAAGTCTGCGGCCAAACTGTTAAGTCTTGACTTGTAATAATATATCACGGCACTCCTAGAATTAACAAGTCTTGATGCGGTAAACACGCGTCGAGCACATCACGGTAAATTATAGGGTAGACTTAAAGATTGGCTGTCAAAACCAAAAGTCAGAGCACCATTTCCCGAAGCAAAACAAAAACAATAAGCCGAGAGATGTGAGGGCTGTTGTATCGTGGGTAGAGCTTTGTTAGTATCCATCGCATAGATTATGTATTTTATTGTGCTTTCCCATAGGCCCTGATGTCCCTCCACTCGACTCAGGTGTGAAGGACTACCTACTTTGGAGCCAGGTGGAATAAGGACGCTGCACTGCGGCAACTGGCAATGACTTTATAACAGATTTTGCCTATGATGTGTTAGTAGTCCTATGTATATGAATAATGGATGCTATTTTATATGTTTATGTCATGAATGAGATCCTTTGGCACTATAAAAGGAAGTCCCTGTGGTGCAAATAAGGGGGCATGTTATGTCTGTCTCTTTTCAGGTATAGTCGATTCTGCTGAACTGCATCTCCTTGGAAGCATTAGAATATAACAGTAAAGACAAGTTCCTATTATCTAATGACTTAGTGTGCAAAAACATACCATTATTTATTATCGAAAATCTATGTTACCATTAGGAGGAAACTAAAATTACGAGCACTGCAATTAACCGGTGTCAGCTGTCAAACTCATATTGTTATACGGGTTCTAGAAGTTCCAGAAAGCATAAGTTTACTTCCGGTTTGAAGTTCTCACGTCAGTAGTGGAAAACCCAACTCCTGATTTTTTTTTCTCCCTAACTAAAAAGAGAAAAACAGTCGGGGTAGTTTAGCCATTGACAAAATAATGACTGGTCTAGGAACGACGCTGGCAGCTTCGTGTGTCTTTAATTAGAGAGACTGTCAGTAAATCGTTAACTTTCTCGATCGTTCCGCTCTGGCTTAGTGCATTGCTTTGATTTGACTACACCTGTCAGCAGAAAGCTTTGATTACAGTTCTGTTAAAGAACGCAACAGCAAAACAACAGTAAAAGGTTATGTTTGGCTTTGGAGCATGCAATGGCATGGGTGAAAACAAAATAGCATACGCTTGAGCAAAAACAAAAACAACAGCAACGACAACAACAACAACAACAACAACAAACCCCAAGCCCATTGAATGTCTTACGATGAAATCACAACTATGACCGATTAGAGTAATGTCATTTTAGGTATAAATGGCGGCAGATAACTGACAGCTCCAAACGACAAAATAGTCCCCACGTGCCAGGACACGACGGCAGAGATTAAGGCCCGCCTACACAGAATGAAACTGGCATCGTCACCATCGATTCTGGCACTGTGGGACAACTCTCCACATACTTGAACATAGTACAAATGTCCACCACAAGCACCTGCCCAGGATTACAACATAGTATAATGAGTCGCAACTAACTACAAACCTCGGGGGCAGAAAACAGGAGTCTCAGAGGATGGTGAACTTCTTGAAGGCAAATCTCTGACATTGTAAATGGAGAATTGGAGACTAAATGCAGAAAAAAGACGAAGAAAAGGAGAAGAAGAAAAAGAAGAAGAAGTGGAGGTTTAAGAGTAAGCCAGCGGTACATATCTTCAACGATAACAATACATAATACTCCGCTTGCAAGCATGAGGCGTGCATAGCCATTTGCTAGGCGATGGGAATTTCAGCTCATATTTTCACTCAACGCTGCGAAACACAAATTCGGCAGAGAAAATTTCGTAATCAAATTACAGATTTCACTTGGACCCTTCCATTTTCAAGAACTTCCCTTTCTCAAATTTACATGCCCACTTATAATCATCAGAGATAAATCACAGCTGGTGACACAATAAAATAAACAGTGACATCTTCACTCATCTGGACACTTTTTGACAACCATCTCCTTATTAGCTGATGCCGTTATTAATATTTTGTTGTAATTGCTTATCACCATTGTTATTTATCATAACGAACATTTACAGAGAGAGTCTATGGAGTGTCATACGATTTGATCTGTTCCAGTAAAAACTTTGTGCAAACGTGGAGCTTCAAGAAAAACAAACTAAGAACTCATTTTTGCAGTCATTTTGACTTCTCGCTGGACAGAAGTACGGTAACATTCAATCTCAACTATGCAGGCTTAAGTACCTCTTCGGTCAATTTTGTCTTTTTCAGCGTTCTGAAAAACATCTAAGAGCCAAGAACTCGTTTATTTAAATAAGAGGACACAAGACCTAAGCAAAAAAAGAAGAGTATTATTGTGTTTTAACGCACTGTGTTTTTCATTCTGCTGTTTTGCACTTTTACAAAAATTGCCAAGGGCACTAAAACACATCCTTCAACGACGCCACTTATTGCTGCTTATCCAGAAGGAGTAGGTGATTTGGAAATAAAATACGCGTTCATGTCGCAATACACAAACTAGTTTTGTTTTAAACACCTTAAAGGTCATGTTCGCTTTTGACTGCCTAGACGGATCGTCTTCACCACAAATGGTACCTACAGATCAATTTTGGGTCATTCGATGCACAACCTACTGATTGATAAGGCATTCAAAAATGAAAGCGAGCGACTCTTTATGTTTAAATAATCCAATAGGAATTTACATACATTGCTCACTTTCACTGTCGAACTATGGAGCCCTGTTAAAGTGCTAAGTTTTCATCTTGTAGCAACGCCTCGCTTTTATTGTCGTGAATATGCTTACAGAGCCCTCGAACAATGACGTAGGCAATTAGCATGAAAATACGAGTGACGTATAGCCTGGCAACACAATGAGCGCAAAAGAGGAAACCACGTTCGAGGGTCGAGGTGCCGTATCCGCCTAAGAGTTGGAGGAACTTCCCTTTTCTGACCTAAATAGAGACATGTATGGTACAGATATCCAGGGGCGTAATTTCCTCTTCAGCACACCCCACCATGTTAGGAGCCTTAGGACTTAGGGCTCTAAATCCTATGATGCTCATCACCATTAAAGTCGATGCCAAAACTCTGGCCTGTTAATGTTGAGTCTGGGAGGGGGTCGGTCTGAAACACTTGCTAGAGACCCATTAAGAGACAAGTTCGATCCTGCCGAGATACGCCCCTGAGATCTTAAAGTCTCAATGACGCGGTCAAGTGAGCCAGACTCTGTGACCTTTAATATTTGGGTCACTAGGAGTGCTCCCCCCTTGTACATAATTGCGATGTAACCTGGTTGCTTAATGAGATTAGAAGTCTTTTGTTTCTTTCTGTTGAAGAGTTCTTGGCTGTGCTTTGGCAGCCAAAGTCATTCATGCTGACGTTCTAAGACGCACATCAGGGCAAATCCATTGGATTCGGATCAGGCAAGCACAGCGCGGCATGTTATTGTGACGAAGGCAGATCTCTATTCCCTTTTATAATGACGTCAGTGTCGCATCATAGCGTTCAGGGTCCAGTGAGTTCAGTTTCGGTAGACTTTTTTAAAATGAAAGAGTAGCTATAAAATGTCCCTGACGCACCCTGCAGTGGGTTCTTTACTGAAGTCAATAACATGATGTACGACATTATCAGGGTTGTTAATGCGAGCACTTGTGATAAAAAAAAAAAGTTAGAAACTCTTGCTGTTTCTACTTTACACCGAGCGCAGTAGATAATTTTACTAATTAACTTCACTTTAAAAGCAGAGTAACGCCTTTCTTGCAAATTACAAAAATCTAGTTATGCGCACTTGTAATATCTGGTTGGTTTCTTTTTTTACATAGTTCTATTTTAATTGTTACAAATAACAACAACAACAACTACTTCAACAACAATAACCAAAACTCGCAATACCTCTGCCTAGCTCTTGCAGTCACTTTCTTTTTTTTTCCACTCAACCTGGAACGTGCAAATTAAGTGCTCATTTAATGAGTGGTCCTTGTTATTAAGTATGACTTTCTTATGCTGGGATTCATTATAATTCTATCATCTCTTTGTCTGGGTGGATTTCGATATTACTAAGTGAATGTATACTTTTTCCATGCATCAAGGGTATACGTGTTATCTAGGTTCCACTTTACGTCGCTATAAACATAATGAAATTTTCATTTCTTCTTTCCACGGCGAAATGCATAATACTAATCAATAGTACAGCAATATTCACAACTCCCCAGTAGGGTGGGTTTTTTTTTCAAATTTTAATTGGGAACCTTCTCTCAAAGAGGTGCTAGTGACAATATATGTGGGACTGGTAATGGTTGTGGTAGTTGTTGTGGTAGTGATGGTGGTGGTGAAAGATTTGTAGATGTAGATAGTGTTGCTGTTGTTAGCTGTGTTGCAGGTGCTGTGAAGGATATCTGGTGATAGTGGTGCTCAGGTTGATGCGCTGCTCCGACGGTGAAGGATGTGTTATGATGGTGGAGATGACAATGGTAGTCCTGGTACAAGCAGCAGAAAGTTTGTCTAATGCTGGTGCTGGCAATGCTATAATAAGTATTCTGGTGCCGGTAAAGGTGGTAGCGGAAAAATGATGATGGCTTTGACTATATAATTAACAACAGTGTATTACCTTACTACCATCCTGGAATTCTACTACAAGGTAAAAATCTTACAGCTCTCCATCACTGTATTTTCTTTCCCCATTTAATTGCAACATACAAAAATTACCATTGATTACAAATCACGATGAACCTGGGTAAGAGAAAGAGCTGGTAGAAAAACGGGTAATTGGTGATGGTAAATAATAGCAGTTACGATAACTTGGAATCAGACGTATTCAACAATCGTTACTTTACTGTTATTTTCTCCAGACAAAAACATACAACGCCGTTAGCGCGTTCTTAAACCCAACAGACCACCATCGGTGTCAACAAAAGCTCTAATGAGCGTTTGTTTTTTATGTACTTCAGCTTCCCACAGTGAAAAACAACATTAGTGCCAGATGTGACGTAAAATCCTATAAGCAACTACAGTATACAAACATTATCCTCTGTGTGTGTGTGTGTGTGTGTGTGTGTGTGTGTGTGTGTGTGTGTGTGTGTGTGTGTGTGTGTGTGTGTGTGTGTGTGTGTGTGTGTGTGTGTGTGTGTGTGGTGCTGGTTCTTAGAATGCTCGTGTTTATTATAGCTTACATCAATTAATGTGTTAATGATCACTTAAGAGTTTGAAATGTTTTACGCAACGTAAAGAACAGTACGTGTTTGTATTCGTCATCTTAAGTACAGTACAGTTCATATTACCTACAAAAGTACAGATTCTGCCTGTTGTGACTTATGCTAAAAAAAATACAGTTCCTGTTTGGTATGTGTTGTGCTGAGTATATTAAGTAAAGTACAGTTTCTGGTTAAAAGTTATCTTAAGTACAGTGCAGTTCTCGTTTCCCTTGTCTTATTGCCTTAAGTTTCAGTACAGGTCCTGTTTGCGATGTGAAGTACCGTTAGGATTAGTAATGTGTTACTCTAAGTAAAGTACCGTTCGTAATTGTAGTGTGCTATCTTAAGTGAAGTACCGTTCGTGATTGTAATCTGTTACTTAAGTGTTTGTAGTGTAGTACTGTAAATGGAGTACCGTTCGTTAATGTTAAGTACAGTGTGATAACTTTTCTCTTATTTGTTATAATATTAGTCTTGCTACGTCCATATATACTGTGACCAAGCCAGTTTTCTATCGTATGAATAAAACATCATTCTTATCTTATCTTATCGTATCTTATTTTATCTTATCGTATCTTATCTTTTATCTTATCTTATCGTATCTTATCTTATGCCGTGTAGCTTTAAGTTTGTGATTATTACAGTGCTTAAAGAACTCGTACAGTTCATTGTGGAGCACAGCATTCGAACGGCTGTGTGTGATCCTACTCACTCAGAGAAGGTTTTACTATTGCAACTCGATGGAACTATATCGAGACTTCTTGGCAAGTGGATGGGAGGGCCGAGATGGGGGGNGGGGGGGGGGGGGGGGGCTAAAAAGGGGTCAGTGGGGTGAAGAGGTGAAGGGGTGCAAAGTGGCTGAGAAACATCAATATATCACAGCCTAGCTAGACTACAGTGTCAAGCGGATAGTTATGTAGGCCTGACTGGCCCAAGAAATCTGAGGCTCGTCGGTCTGCCGGACTGTAAAAGATACGTCGTCAAACGCTGAGCAGCATGGCGTCGATACTTTGGCGTCTCACAGACAAGTGGACATTTCTAGCAGGGTTGCCTGTCTGGCGATTTTGATGCCAAATTTCAGAAATCTGACTTTTTTTTGAAAATGTATCTGGGAACAACATTTTTATTAAGATTGGCACCTTTGCATGTGGTTGTCTCTGCCATGATCCGATTTTATGTTGCTTATCATTTTTACTCTGAGTAGTTTATTTTTAGACGTCAATGCAATTTTATTTTCAGTCTTGCCATGATGCTGCTACACATTGAGATATGAGTCTTTACATTCCCTATAGCTTAGCCACCCTTTGGACCAGGGCTGGTTCGTGAGGATGTGTTGAGAATGTTTTATCCGGGGTGGCGCTTTACCAAGGGCCAAGACACATTGAATGTTTAAGACGTAGTGCGTTAGAAGGGAATCTACTATAAACCATGGTTGGGTTAACGAAATTCTGTTATAACGTCTGTTACACTAAATGATGGGTGATTGTGGCGATTATAAGAATGGAAAGTAAGAAAGAATACACGGTGGTGGTAAGAAATAGAGAGTTTATATACGTTAACTTCGGTTAATCGTAACTCCTCGGGAATATGGAAAAGTTACGATTAGGCACAGATTCCACACGGAACAAAAATATTGTCTCTGTAAAAGAATGTTGCAATAGGAGAAAAGCTCTTCTAAGCGGATTATATTTAAACGGTGCCAACTTTTTATGTAAGTTAAACCTCGACATCTCAAGACAGTAAACTGTTACAAAGGGATGAACGAGATTTGTCCGCTTCCTTCTTGATGGGAGGATCGTGAGAACAGTGAAGGGAAGTAGTGGTGGAGGAAAGGGCTGGTCATTTTGAGTTCAGGGTAGACGATGGGAACGGAGATGGTGAAAGATGTGGAAGAAGTTGGAAAAGGAGGGGTTAATCATACAAGGGAGTGGTTGTTGAACTGTGGGTAAACACCCGGAAATCGAATTATTTAGCGAAAGGGAAACCTGGACAAATAGAGGCGTGTATGCCCCGGCTCGGCGTCATAGATGGATGACAGGCCCGTTACAAAATGGCAGCCCTTGAGCACGGCCAGGCACGTGTGAGTGAGTGAGAGGGACAGAGAGAATAAACGCTAGAGAGAGAGAAAGAGAGAGGGAGAGAGAGAGAAAAAGAGAGAAAAGTGGAAGAGAGAGAGAGAAGGATGTGGAAAAGTCGGGCAAAAATTGATAGACAGGCAAAGATAAATTTATGCCCATAATCATGATGTTTGAAAAGAACACCCAGATTTGCCCAGTGCTCACTCGGCTTGCAACTATAGTCTCGTCTTCATATATTCATGACATCAAACAAATGTGAAATAGATGGGAAGATCAGGACAAAATTGTTTTACTATCTTGAGACAGATGATCTGAATGATAGCGAACAAATGCAAACACCAGGAAAATTATGAAACAAAGCTACCTCCAAGCTTGGTCCACCGCCCAATGCCAGTTTATGAAAAAATTATGAAGTCTTCCTCCCCACGTCCATCCCCACTCACACTGAAGGTCGTAACTTTTAAATGTTCAGTCTACCTTTCTTACTGTGAGTAAGATATACAGATGTAAAATAGGGCCATGCATTCATTAGGAGCGCATAAAAAGTACATGTATTAATGTTGACCAAATATACAGTGCACAAAACATCAGAGTCGCGCTTTGTTTTGATAGAGTCAGAAGCTGTGAAGACCATCGCAAAGCTCTGAAACAAGACAAAATCTCAAACAGATGGTGGAAGTCATACACAGTGACTGTATTATAAAACTTCTAATATCTAACGGTTCTTAAATCTTGCTCCCTTTGGGTCTGGACATTTCAGTCATCTTGCAATATGCGACTTTCATTTGGAAAACATTTCAATAAGCTAGACTATGTGCCAAGACGTTAGTCATGGACATAAATGAGAAAAAAAAAGCGAGTTAGTTATTGAGTTACAATGAATATTTCCCTTTTTCATTCAGTTTGTTCATCTCCGCATCACGCCCAGCATCACTTTGTCGAGTATTATGCGTGGAATTTCAACTTTCTGAACACTTCCTAAACAGAAATGGTCTGTGAAACAGACAAGAGAAAGAAGCTTAGCTGTTTTCAGAAGTTGGCATAGCCTTGTAGTTCTCCTTTGAACCACAGCTGTGCAGCCGTGCGTGCTGAGAAGTCTATCGAAACGGCTGATTCGTGTTCCTAGCAATCAATGACCATTGATGTGTGGCTTCAAACTACTTCCGGCGTCTAGCGCACGTACAGCGAAAACGAGGCTTCGACCGGATGTATAGGCCGGTTTATCAGCGTTGTTACATGCTTTGCTGTTTGGCGTCCTTTCGTTAAGGTCAATACCCTTGAAGTTGTAATGATGTCTCCCTTGGAATTCCATATAATTTGCACTTCATACTCATACATGTCTGTATCTTTGACGATATTACTACTACTGGGGCGAGTTTGGTTCACGCAGTCCCACACTTTAAATAATGATAATAAAATAAAGCGGATTTAATTTCACTTCAAATGTCTTTATTCAACAAACAGATAAATGCGGAAGGGCAACATAAGTATTTTCTACATTTGCAAAAAGATTCACCTGAAAATAAACCGACTGTATCTTTCACAGACATAGAAGTATACGACTATATCTTCAACATTTGAAAACAGATGAGAGATTTTCAGCCCGTGGGCGACATCGTAATTGTATGTATGAGATTTTGAAGCTTTAATTTGGACCCAAAATATTCCTTGACCGTCCAGTCCGGCATGAATTTCGTNGTTGTAATGATGTCTCCCTTGGAATTCCATATAATTTGCACTTCATACTCATACATGTCTGTATCTTTGACGATATTACTACTACTGGGGCGAGTTTGGTTCACGCAGTCCCACACTTTAAATAATGATAATAAAATAAAGCGGATTCAATTTCACTTCAAATGTCTTTATTCAACAAACAGATAAATGCGGAAGGGCAACATAAGTATTTTCTACATTTCCAGAAAGATTCACCTGAAAATAAACCGACTGTATCTTTCACAGACAAAGAAGTATATATACGACTATATCTTCAACATTTGAAAACAGATGAAAGATTTTCAGCCCGTGGGCGACGTCGTATGTATGAGATTTTGAAGCTTCAATTTGGGCCCAAAATATTCCTTGACCGTTTAGTGGGTAATTTTCTGGGGCACTTCTAGCAAGAGCGCGAAAAGTTGTCATCTAGGTAGCTATTCAATAATAATAGTGATAATAGTGCAGTTTTTAGTCTCATATCCAGGCTAATGTCCGCTCATGCGACTTCACACTATTATTACCCCAGCAGGCCTGATCACTCTAGGACATTCTCGACTCCCTGGGGAGCATACAGTGCCACTGCCATTTAAAGGCGCTGATCACTAGCATTGTGACAATATCTTCCACTGCCTATAGCCAGGTACCCATTTTACAGACGGGTGGACTGAGGAAAATGTGAATGAAATGCTTTCCCAAGGAACTTACAACATTGACATCAAGTTCTTCTAAGGCCTTGTCGTTAGATGTTGCCTCTTTCATGCTTTTGCTGTTTACATATTCTAAATGTATTTCAAAACACAATTCCTTCCTTTTTCCAAACATATTTCAGATTTCTGAATTCCTTATCAGTTAGCACAAAAGGCAAAAGTCGCATTTGCAGCACCGCAAACACCCACCTACATATGTAAGCATGCACTCAAACACAAATGAATAAACCCCATTATACCCCTTGTCTTTGTAATCTATCCTATGAATTGTATCTTAGGTATACACAATGACGTAACCTAAAGAGACACTTCAATCCCGTTAGAAGGCTTATCTCCCCTTTTCTGTACCCATAAGGCCAGCTCGTTTCTCTTTATGGTTTGATTGGCTCCGGCAATAGCCGACACCTAATCTGAGCGCTCGTAATTCTTGGGCATATTTACATAACTGATGGTGATTGCCTCGTTTGCATTGCGCTTTGTTTATAGCTGAGGAGAGAGAAAAAGGGCAAAAATGAAATGTCCTACGCCTAATACGGGCAATTCAGAGCCATGATTAGCAGCAAAGTGTTGGCGTAGTTAAGCTAAACTTAGGCTATATTGGTTTCCAAATCTGTCGTTTTATGGAGAGGACCGTATGTGCTAAAAGTCACAAATTTAGACCAGAGCCCACAAAAAGATGTCGAGTTGCTCCTCATCTTATCAGTTAATCAATGGCGCACGGGACTGGCAGTCCATGAGCAAAAACGTCCACGAGAGAATCATCCATATGGTAAGACATTACATTTTGTTCCATGCAGAGTGCCAAAAAGTGAAATTAAGACAAAAACAACAAAATAAACATAAATTTTGCTAGTCTTTGTAAGATCATCTTCAAGTTTTGACATTATGAGCACATCATTGCATAACATTTCATCCTTCATACCCAAAGTTAACATCATGTATGTTCCATGATGAGGTGCCAAAATATGAATTTAAAGAAAAAAACCGACAAACAAACATATATATCCTTTTAAATCTTGCTAGAGTTCCCAAGCTCAGTTTAAGTTCTTGACGTTACGAGCACATCTTTTGTATAACATTTCCACCTTCAACACTGCATATTATACCCAAAGTTATCACCACACAAAATGTAAACTATTACTTTGTTTTGTTTCTCATTTTTATTTGTTTTATTTAGTGTATGTGCAGTTATGTTGTTTTGTCTGCCTATGTATTTGCCACGCATACTGGTATTTGATGACCTACATTTTATGTTGCTTGTAACCTGGATTCATATAAAGAAACTAATTTGAACTGACTTAGTTGAAGAGGGTCTATTTTTTTCCGACTTTTTACGTAAGCTTTGCTTGAAAAGTTTGTTGCGTATTCAGATTGCTTTTTAAAAATCATTCAAAATAAAACTGAGCTTGAAATCTGAATTTCTTTTAGAGTTATGATATTGAAAAGTAAATAGACATATAAGCATATGAAAAGAAATCGCCTTTCTGTTTTGTGTTCTTTCGTGTATTTCAAAAACTTTCAGAATCCCCTCACCGAGTTGTTGATAAGCATTTTAATTTGGTATGTACAATCTTTTTCTGTAGAACATCAGAGGTGTGCTTCCTATTGTATTGCTGTTAAATATATTCGGGAACCCTTTTATAATTTATCTGTTTGAGCCAATACAATAGGATTTTGTCTATGGTGATTGGCAAGAATTGCTGCAATGCTCAAAACTCCCAGTCTAGTTTAAACAAAGTGCAAAAAGAACAATGCTTATCTGTAGAAGACGCAGTTTGAAATACAGGAGTACAGTATACGTGTAAATACGAAACTGAAGGGGCCAGCCAAAATATGTGTTAATAGGAGTTTGTGTTATCCAGCAGCATTGAATGACCGAGGTCATTGACTAGTGACCACTGAATATTCCAGTTAAAACAACCTGAACAAATGACGAATTAATGAAGTGTTTTGTTGACGACAAAGTAATACGGTGCATGTACAATACGTTACCACATCCAAAACGTCAGTATACTGCAAATTTTAGATTCAATGTACAAATTAAAAATCCTTAATACGGTGGGTGCGCACAATTTCGAACTTCACATTTCAAATCCCGGCTTCCTCGTCTCGAAATTTCGGTCTTTTGTTCTGTGTTTCTGCATTAAATTTACATCATATATTCTCCTACCACGTGAACTCTTATACCTCACGAACTCCCATACCAACTCTCATACCTCACAAACTCCCATAACTCACAAACTCCCATACTAACTCTCATACCTCACAAACTCCCATAACTCACAAACTCCCATACCAACTCTCATACCCCACAAACTCCCATACCAACTCTCATACCTCACAAACTCCCATAACTCACAAACTCCCATAACTCACAAACTCCCGGCCATACCAACTCTCATACCTCACAAACTCCCATACCTCACAAACTCCCATACCAACTCGCATACCTCACAAACTCCCATACCAACTCTCATACCTCACAAACTCCCATAACTCACAAACTCCCATACCAACTCTCATACCTCACAAACTCCCATACCAACTCCCATACCTCACAAACTCCCATACCAACTCTCATACCTCACAAACTCCCATAACTCACAAACTCCCATACCAACTCTCATACCTCACAAACTCTCATACCTGACAAACTCCCATACCAACTCTCATACCTCCCAAACTCTCATACCTCACAAACTCTCATACCTCACAAACTGCCATACCAACTCTCATGCCTCACAAACTCCCATACCAACTTTCATACCTCACAAACTCGCATCTCACCGATTTCCGTGTCCGAACCAGTGTCTTGAAAATAAACTTCCATGAGTTTCTAGTGCACTTCCTTCCTTTTGCTTCTCTCTCCTCGCTATCCACGGTTCAAACAGGCTATGCCGTCCTTCAACACACCTTTTTTTATTATGTTTTGTTACTCCATCGGACTGTGGGTCTCTTATCGTGTCATTCTATAACAGATCGATGGGCCATGATAGTTCCCCATATTGACACTGGCTCTAATTGTGGCGCCCCTTTGTCTCAAGCGGTTTATCGCCCTTGTTTTCGTTGTAACATAGATGGAGTTACACCTAAGTGATTCCGTAATATAAACCTAGGGTCAGGCAAGTTCACGAAAAAAAGTCAGTTCGGATCAAGTTTATCTCACTAAGGAAAAATATAGCTAAGGTCAAGTTTAACTCAGTTCCATTAAAAATTTAGTGGTTTTCAGGTCAGAATAGTGCCCTTAGTTTTTGAAAATGGCGTTCGGTTCTGATTATCGAGGTAGATGTGAAATTAACTGAAATTTAGGTAGAAAATTTATGTGCAGGTCAAGCACCCAAAATAGCTACAGTTCAGATCCAGATCAGCTCATCCAAAATAGATATTAAGCTTGGATCAACATCACATGAATTGAACTCAAGTTCATGAACTGCGTTCATATGATCTCAGTTCTGCCCAACCCTGAACCTAATATAACCGACTCTCCTTAAGAGCAGTTGCTTGGAAACATAAAACAAGACACGACTTAAGGAACTTGCCTTTACGTATAGCTGGAGCATTTGATAATAGTTGAAAAACTGAACTGTAATCGAAACAGAAGAAAAGCCAAGAAAGGAAATTCTGGATATGAATGACATGGTGGATGGGGGACACAAAGCAGTGGTGAAATGTTGAGGTGGACAGCTGACACATAGAAGTGGAGGTCCATTGTCGCTAACGTCTGTCGGCATGGTGCTTGAAGAAGAAGCACAACTCTAGTGGAAGTTTTATGTGGAAAACATAGCAATCTGCTATCGGAGATATGAAGCAATTATGCGGTGGATGCGATACAGCGGATTGATAGTGAGTGGAGTCGAGTGTGCAGTGAGTGCTGTCGGAAAGAGGAAGATGGAGAGAGAGAGTGTGCATACTCCACATTCTGTTCAAGACAGATGCTTGTTCACACTATTTTAGATTGTGATTCCTAAGTATCATTTCCCAAGCCTTGCCTGCCTGCCTGTCTGCCTGTCTGTCTGTCTGTCTGCCTGCTTGTCTGCCTGCCTGCCTGGCTGTCTGTCTGCCTGCCTGCCTGCCTGCTTGCCTGGCTGTCTGCCTGTCTGCCTGCCTACCTGACTGACTGACTGTGACTAACTGGCAGCCTGCCTGCTTTGCCTACTTCATTGCATGCCTCTTTCTCTTCCTTTAGTCCCCTCTCTCTCTCTCTCTCTCTCTCTCTCTCTCTCTCTCTTTCTCTCTCTCTCTCTCACACACACACACACACACACACACAATCTCTCATTCTCTAGCTATAAGTTTGAGTGCCTCCTAATTAGGCCTACATATATATATATATATAAATTTAGATCCGCACGTGCCGCATGCACGATTGACGTGAGCACTCATCAAGGCGACCGTGGTCATAAATGCTCTCCTTCCACTCATTGACCGAGTACTCTAATAACATGCACACACCCACTAGCTCACCCAGACGACTGCTGCGCCTTCTACACATCTTTCGACATGTACGCCAGATGATTTTGAAAAGCTGTAACTTTGTGCGCACCAGTGCATTTTTTTTTTCTGTAGAGATTATCTTGCACTAATGAACCCCCACGCAAGCATGCGTAAATAATATATGTGTCAACCAATCATATTTTGTCTTTTTTTCTTCTTTGTATGGGAGGTAAAGCTGCACTCTGTGCGCACCGCTGCATTTTTTTTCTTTGAGATTATCTTGTACTAATGAACACCGCTCAAGCATGCGTAATTTTATGTGTCAACTAATCATATTTTGTGTTTGCGTATATATATATATATATATCAACCAATAATATTTTGCGGTTTCTTCAGCTTTGAAGGGGAGGTGAAGCCCAAAATCACGACACTTTATCTATAATTGAGAACTTGAGCAGTACTAGACTAATGAGATCTCTTACCATTGTAAGAATTACATTAATTCCTGCACGTTGAAGGCTAAGAGTACATTGAGCACGGACGCACTAACCTAATTCTTAAGGTGGTACGAGATCCGATCGTTGATACGCAAGCTCTCAAATGACTCTCCTGCCAACAATACGTCAAAAATTATTAGTCCAATCAGCTTGATATTTGGAACAAGGGAAGTGTGCAATGAAAAAATCCTGATAACAACTTTATCTCAAAATATTCTTCATAATTTAAACCCTAGTTTTCTGCACAAAATTAGTTACCTTGGACAACAAAAATAATTAACAGAAAGGTTATTGGTTATCAGATATAAAATGGTTGGGTAATGTTATCTTGACCACACAAACAAAACACTGTGCCAAGTTTGAGATAGAACTAATCAAACTTTTTGAGCTATCACTGGCAAAAGGGCATTCATTTTTTTCCTCAAATCTACATCGTTTTTACCCTTTTTTTAAAATCATAAACAAATGAAAATTAAATTTATCCGACTATACTGTTAACCTGCTATATTCGCTACACCGATAATAAAGATAGTGTAGGTTTTTTTATGGATATAAAAGTAAATTAAAAATAACACCGAAGTTTCATCTTCCCTCACATGTTCTATGCCAAAGTACATCGATGAGCACCCAAAATGCGCAGCTAACGTCTAAAAGAAGCATTTCAATACGTGTGCGTACTCTTGTTCACTGGAGCGGCTCGGAGATGCAGACGGGAAAATTGAAAACATGGTCGAACAAATATTTTATGTCGTAGCTGATATGTAGCCAAGGCAAAATATAATCAATTAAGGTATATAATTTTATGATAATGATATTTGTAATGTTTCACCTAACAGCATCATGAAGAGTTTCATGAAATTTCATAATCGCCATTGACAAATAATCCAAAACATGGTGGTTGTTTTTTTTCTTTGTTTCCTACAGTCCCTCCGCCTTCCCTTCCCTTCCCTCACTTTCCAATCCAACTCCAAACTCCCTAAAATAAAAGAAGTGAAGTGAGTATGTGACTGCGCTTTTTCTTTCGCTTAGTTGATTTTACTATGATATGACATTTCTCTTCACATACATTAAGAGTGCACCGTTCAGTGTTCATAGAATCACTGCTAGTTATGTAATGGAAATCAAAGTAATTCTCTTACATAAACTAGTCGTTTAGGAATCCCATGCTTAAGAACCCGATCCACTTTAGAGCCCGCTGTTATCATAAAACCAATTTGCCCATAATAATTTTTATGCCTACTTGTACTGCCGAATCTCTTAGAAACCGTTACCCCACAGACTATAAATCGGGAACTTGATGGAAACGAACTGTCTTGTTCGTTAGTTCATCTACAGATGTTTTGCTGTTGTTGCTGCAGTTTATGGCGTGACAAAACCGTGCACCTTTCCGGCTTACAGCCTGAGCTCTGCCATCCATTGCAGAGCACAAACAAACCCGCACAAGACCAAACAAAATGGCGGCCGAGGGTTGGCGGACACGAGCCGGAAACCTCCGAAGTGAAGCTTGCGCTATCTCGATTATTTATAGTCTGTGCGTTCCCCTGTCAGCAGTCAATGCAGTGCGGCAGAAAAGGCACACTCTTGTCACAACAAGAAAATGCATAGCAATGTCGAAGAAGAGAGAAAATAACTTCAACAATCTCCAGGAAATTGGAAATTCTTAAGAAAAAAATGTGAAGACAAGGACAGATTAATTTCACCTCTAGCGGAGAGAGGTTTGACGTGGCACGGATAACAATGGATGGATTTACTACAAAGAGAAAATCACGGCTGTCCACTGAATTTTGCATAACAACCCGTTCTGCCTAAACACTCGGTTCTTTTGGCACTCGATGTCTGGGTTTTTACGCGGGGACTACCCACCCCACCTCTGACTTTTTAAGAAAAAATTGACTGTACAGTTGTAATTTCTAGTGTTCGTTGATATTGTTATTGCTATGTATGAGAATACTTCACGCAAATTTATTCAACATTTGGATAGGCATAAGCTTAATTCTACATCATTTATACTTTACAGATCAATAGACAAGGCTTCTAAACTACTATCACCATAATATCTTGTGACTATAGAACATTCCCGCAGAGAAGACACGCGAAGACCGTCCCAAGAAAAAGATACAGAGAGAGAGTGAAAGAGAGAGGGAGAGCAAAAGAGCGTGCAACAGCCATTTTCAGCGCTCCCTCGACTCCCTCTGTCTTGCGCCGATTATCAAAGTGTTTGAGACAGCGATTGTTCAGCCTAAACAAAGCTAATTTAGTCTAAGGGCTCGACAGAGATATCCCCCCATTCCCCTCCCTCCTCCTTTTCTCCTTCCCCCTCCGCGCCGAGGGAGTGATGAGTTCCAAAGTCCCCTCTTCTCACCCCCTCCCCCCTAAGCCCAGAGAAAACTGAGACGGGGTCGGCCCGCGTTGTGGAGTTTCAATTAGAGGACCGCTCTCGCACGAAGTGGCCCACCGGGTCATTACGGGGTAATGCATACCCAAATAACGGATGAGCCTCTGGGATGCCGGCTAGATAAGGACGGGCTTTGGCGCATCACTGTGGCGATGATTGCCAATGATTGCCAGATTTATAACTTTGGCCCTTTTTTTTTTGTACTTTTTTTTTCAGTCTGTTTTTCTTTCGTCTGTGCTATTTTTGGGTAGAGCGTCTTTTGCTTACTATCATTCTTTGCCTCACCCTTACACTGCCTCAAACCACGGAAATCCTAATAATCTTAATATGGATATATCCTAATATGGACATATCCAAATATGGACATATCCAAATATGGACATATCCTTATATGGACATATCCTAATATGGACATAGATCAGCTTAGGCAGACATTCTCTTTTTCTCATTTCCTTTACAGCGCTTTCTTTGCGCTTTTCTCCTACATTGTACAGGGATTATGTTTATCGCCGAATCAATGCAAAGCCACATTATGGGGGTAGCTATTAGAGGGAATAATGCCCAGGAGCATGTTCTAATATATTCTGTAATACCAATAGTCAACGTACCAGTATGATTTCACATTATGTTGTAATTCTTGACAGCATCATGATACGATTTGTTAAAAATTCTTCTACAGTGTATTTATGTTAATGTAAACTGTTTGTCAAATAGAGCTCCCCATTAGACTAATCCCATCTCGAAACGTTCGTACATATTTTTTTATAAATTCTGCAAAAAGATAGGAGGGGTGGGGGCGAGAGGGATAGGCGTTGGTCCTGATAAAATTTCGTTTTCTCCAGCATTCTCCCATGGTCAATTTGCACATTTTTACAAGACACGCTTATTGAGCATTTTGTGTGTTTTCATAACGATCATGTTATTTCATATAAAAATTATTCCAACATTTCAAATTGAAGACTAATGGAGAGTTATTTATGGCGGGCAATATGGTAATGGTGGTAATTTAAGACCTCGTTATTTAACATCTGGGCTCCAAGAGAAAATAACTGTCAATAGTAATTTTAAAATGAAATAATAGTTTCGCTTTTCTGAGCATGCGCTATACCCTTCTTGCCTCTTCCTGTGGTTAGACGCTCTGACTTTAGTAGATTCAGTCAAGGTCTGAGCGAGTGTCAAGCGATCATGATAGGTTTTTTTATCATCTTCGATGAGATGTTAATTTTACACATCGGCTTGAGTGTACACAGTTAAATGACGCAATGTGCGCAAGAGGACGAATACCGTTTAATCGACCGTTCATATCTAGTCAACTCCGATAAAGCGCACTTGTGGTTCAAGCAAATTGTAAATATTAGACTGATTACCTCATCAGATCTCGCTTTCCAAAATAAAATATATATCAGCTAATAAAAGCCAATGTAATAGATGACATCAGCCAACGATATTTTGCTGACAATAGGAAATAGAAAGAAGAAATCATGATTACTGAAATTATGGTTTGCGAAACCAAGATGACCGTGCATGTATTGAAATAACTGAGTGTTTTCTTGTGCTCATTAAATGAAAATGAGGAGGAAAAAATGAAACTGCGACTTTTTTTTTCACCCCTTACTGAAATTATTTTACAAGTCATGCAGTGTTATGCATTTCATTCCTGATACAAACACATGGAACAAATACACATCATGCATGAAAATACATAATATGCACACACACACACCACGCTTAGCCTCTATTCGTCAATATTCAGCTGGTATTCTTCGTTCGAGAAAATCAAATGCCTTCCAGCAACAATGCTTGAGAATCATTTTAAAATCTCATACAAAGGTCATGTATGACATGAGGAAGTACTTGGAAAAAAAAAAACGAACATGAGGGAGGTGACAGCGAGTATTTAAGAACGGAGATTAAAATGGCTCGGACACGTCATGGGAATGGACAACAGCAGATTCCCACAGTGGGTAATGGAGTGAAAAACACACGGAAACAGGAGAAACATAGGTCAAAACTTGCGTGGGAAACTACAGTTAGGAAAGACCTGAACAAAATGAAAGTTTGGGTGGACATAAGCAAAGACAATGGCGAGAGACAGTAGCAT
The DNA here is from genome assembly GCA_033807755.1 of Ellobium chinense. Taxonomy (NCBI): domain Eukaryota; kingdom Metazoa; phylum Mollusca; class Gastropoda; order Ellobiida; family Ellobiidae; genus Ellobium; species Ellobium chinense. Next base: position 109,080 of record JAWQUT010000307.1, on the reverse strand, counting down.
AATATGGAGAAAGAGGACGGCCCGATGTGTCACTGACAAAAGTGGAACAAAGGTGAAAGATAACGCAAAGATTATTATGTCTCAAGAAAAAAAAAACGTGGTGAAAAGTAGCATTAGTCTACGAGTCCTGCTGAGAAGAAAGCGTGACTTACATTGGTCATCAGCTATTTAAAGGAAGGATTTCATCATTATTACGAAGGCTGTGAGATAATTTGACCTCAGAGAAAGCGTTCATTGCAAAGTCGCCATGCTGGCAGGCGAAAAGAATTCGATACCACACTCTAAGAACCAACTGGATACTGAGTTCTTTTTCATGAAGTCAAGCACAAACTAATGAGTCTTTTCGCTCTGTATTTGGAAGCAGAAGATTCTGTAATATCATAATAAGCTCAATATTTATGCGAATATACGAAAATCAAAAGATACAGAATACCCTCGCCGTCAATTGTTAGTGTAGAATCATTTGTGATATTCCACGAAGGAAGATTTAGATATACCCATACAGCCGACGTCCATTGGACCAGCAGCAGAAGCCCTGTAATTGCAAAATACCGATTACTGGCTATATCTGGCTGCTCAAACGTAAGCTGGCAGATCTGGATCGGCTCAGAACTGTAAATCAGTTAGTTTGTTTTCAGTTTCAACAATGTGACTTGGAGATTGAGATGAAACGAGCAGTCACAGACATGCGGAAAGAAAGCGAGTAATAAAAATGCGTAACCCTACATCAAGGACTACTGACTACTCTGTAGAGTCCCTGGATATTTCCTTCGTGGGTTCAGATCACTTTATTTCAGTTAACTCTATTCCCATTTCCCTATTTCTCTGGTCTTCTATAGCCGGCTTGTTCTAGTGTGAAGCACCAGTTAAACTAAAGGACACAAAAACATGGATGAGATTTTCGTGTGAATCCTGACAGTGATTAGTGTTTCTAAAACAAGAAATATTACAGAAATTACACATTATCCAGCTTCTATAACATGGGATCATTACTGACTATGCCACGTTGTGCTTCAGTCTGGACAGATTTGGTTCCTATGCCGCGCAATCTCTAGAAGCAGCTTTCATATTCTCATCCAAGAAGCAATCGGTTCTGTCTGGTAAAATCAGAGACGCTGGAAGAAAAGGGAAGGAAACAGAAATTACTAATTACCCCAAAAAACAAAGCGGCATGTAAAACTCTTGAGTGTCAAGTTCTATCTTGTCATTGCTTGACTGCGCTGTGCCCAGAGATTTGGGCTGTGAGCAGCATGGCGGCTGACCGGTTTCCGGAATGATTTTGCGGACACAGTGGTGGTTAAAGACAGCGTCAGATTCAGGCAATGGCCGGATGGTCGGGTGGGCCCTGGCCCAGGGAGAGGGAGGTTCAGTCTTGGAAGATTCAGAAATGTTATGGACAGAAAAACAAGGTGATGGATAAGGAGAGAGAGAGAGAGAAGAGAGAGAGAGAGAGAGAGAGAGAGAGAGGAGTGAAGGGTGGGACGAATGTTCTCCTTCTGTTTTATTGGTTTCATACATGTTGCAATTCCAGGTTTTGTCCCAAGTTTGGCCGTCATTTGTTCTGCAGAGCCCTAGACAAAGTCTTCCTGTGGAGCCCCAGTAATTACAGGTTTATAATAAATACAAAATTTCTTCACAAAAGACATTCATATAGTCTCCTTCTCTCTCTCTCTCGCTCTCTCTCTCTCTCTCCCTCCCTCTCTCTCTCTCTCTCNTCTCTCTCTCTCTCTCTCTCTCTCTCTCTCTCTCTCTCTCTCTCTCTCTCTCTCTCTCTCTTCTGTTGCGAAGGGAGCCCTGTACTTCATTTTAGTCAAGGGCCCCACAGACCTTAAACTAAACAGTACCTGGTTCGAATCATTCAGTTTTGTTTGTTTGGTTGTTTTTTTTGAAAGAGCGGAGGGGGAAGGGAGAGGGTGGAAGGTTGAAAAGCAAAATTTGAAGTAGGTTTTGTGTGTGTATGTGGTAGTTTTTGGTTTGTTTTTTTTTTGGCGGAGGGGGGAAGGGGGGATAGTGGAGGAATAGATATAATGACAAGCTCCCACCCAACTGTCATCTTTCTTCTCCTTCCTCCCCCCCACCCCCCCCCCCCCCCCCCCCCCCCCCCCCCCCCCCC
>JAWQUT010000307.1:87328-101893 GCA_033807755.1 Ellobium chinense | reverse complement strand
GGGGGGGCAGAATGTGAATTGCTTGTTGAAATTATTGTTATTTTGCTCATTTACAGCAGATAGTTGTCTGATCTCAATAAACATATTGTTATTGTTATTGTTATTGCTAATAATTATTTATCATTGTACATCTGGTGCATGAATCATCAAGGCTTTTATGTTCAGTAAAACAACAAAATCATAAAATGCAGCTGTTTGAAAACTCCCGTTCTGAATCCGAGGAATATACGGCAATATACTTAACTTTGTTCACGACTGTGAAATGTGTTAAATGTAATGGTCTTGTAGGTTCCCTTGAATTCTTTAGTCCGTAAATTTAGCGATCCGCCAACACATCATGGATTTTCTGAGAAAATTGTATCATGGATTTTCGTTTTTCATTTCTGGAATGCGTTCTCACATTGAGTTGGACAATACGAAAAACTTTATATTGTTTGAAATTACCGAAACTCTACACGCCATAAACATAAACACCTTAAAGTGTAAGGAATCTTTCTGTTGAATGCAAATTCTGACTTGATAACAATCATATTCGTAATGCTAAACACAAAATAAGATTGTATTACAAAAATGAAAGAAATTCATCAAGCAGTTTTTGAGGAATTGATGATTTGTCGGCGCGTTTTTTTGATTTACCTTGAGCGATATGTCGCCAGCAGTGGCCGACAAGGAGCGATCACTTGGCAGGCAATATTCTCAGTGCTGTTGACACGTAGCGCCATCAATAGCGAGTGCTTATATTGGCAAACATGGTATGTTATAGTAGTCTAGCCACTCACTTCCAGAAACCGAGTGACTATACTCGCTGAATTCCTCATGGGAAAAGAAACGTTCCTTCAGTACTCCTACCCTACCCCCCTCAATCTCTCTTTCTCCCTCTCTCGCTCCCTCACTTCTTCTCCCTCTCTCGCTTCCTCTCTCTCTCTCTCTCTCTCTCTCTCTCTCTCTCTCTCTCTCTCTCTCTCTCTTTTCACTTTACTGAGAAAGATTGCTTGGATAGATAATACAACCTAAATTTGCAGCAATTACACACAGACAGACAACAAATTGTAGACGTGAGGGAAATTGGGAAGAAAATAATAATTAGGCCTATTGTCGGTTGCATATCAATCTCACACAATCTGAGTCTGAATGCGGTTTCAGTTCCTACCAGAATGCGTCATTGTAGTAACTTAACATGTGAAACGAATAACTCACAGTAAATTTGCTTCGTGTTTTATAATCAGAGAATAGACGTCCTTAGTTGAATTTAGTAGATTCGGTCAACGAATATGAGAATGTTAACTGACCATGAATGATTTTTTTTTTAAAATCTCATCCATAACAGTTCGCTTCGCTGACATGTCAACAATGCACCATCCTCTTTGATGTGCTCAGTTAAAAACTTTGAAAAGGAAAGACATCGCATAATGGGACACTCCATTAATATGAATTCAGCCGCACGGTTTACACTGCGGAGCGCTATTAAATTCAGATAAATCACCGGAAATTTGTTTCGCTTGTTATGTTCAAAGAATGAAAATCAAATGTCCTTAGTTACAAGATTTGTTATGTCAGGAAAAAAAAAAAAGAGCTTGCGCATTAACAACGGGATCTCTTACCATCGTAAAAATTGCATTCCTGCATCGATGCTGATTACCCTTTTAGTTGCGATCAATATGCAGAGTTAAAGTTGTTCTTACCATGCGTAATAGATCCCATCGTTAATGCGCAAGGTCTCAAATAATAATAATAATAATAATGCGGTTTATAAGTCTCATATCCAGGCTAATGCCCGCTCATGCGACTTCACACTATTATTACCCCAGCAGGCCTGATCACTCTAGGACTTTCTCGACTCCCTGGGGAGCATACAGTGCCGCTGCCATTTATAGGCGCTGATCACTAGCATTCTGACAATATCTTCCACTGCCTATAGCCAGGTACCCATTTTACAGACGGGTGGACTGAGGAAAATGTGAATGAAATGCTTTCCCAAGGCACTTACAACATGACCGTGGTCGGGAATCGAACTCAGGACCTTTAGATCTTGAGTCCAACGCCGTAACCATTAGGCCACAATGTCTTTGAGTTTGGTGGTGCTGTGTGTTCTACACTGAACTCATTATGACGTCAAACAGTGAAAAACGTCAGTTGACATTTTGATACTGTATGTAATATATCTCTTTCCCACCCATCCTCCTTCTCTCTCTCGTGCTCTCTCTCTCTCTCTCTCTCTCTCTCTCTCTCTCTCTCCTCTTTCTCTCTCTTTCTGTTACCCCCTTTCTCTCTTTCTCTCTGTGTATCTCTCTGTTACCTCTCTCTCTCTCTCTCTCACACACACACACACACACACACACACACACACACACACACACACACACAAGCACACAGGCATACACACATACACGACATGGCAAACAATGACTGGGAAGAGTCAAAGCCAAGATATTATTCTAGTGTGTGATAGATCTAAAAAAATGAACTGGTGAATTGAAACCATGAAAATACAGCTCGATAGACGTACTGGCTGCATCTCATGAAAACAACAAACATTGAAAGAGTAAGCGAAAAGACACGGTACAGAACTGTGTTGCAAGTTCATTTCATAACGACCACAAACAATGACCAGGTGTGTCGCAAAAAGGCCATGGTGTATCAGTAGGTTACACCCTCACGCCATCACGACGTCAAACAATGGAAGAAAGTTTTCATGCTAGTGCACGCACTGTCTTCCACACTCACCCGGTAATAACACCAAACAATGCCTGAGTGAGTCTCTGCCATGGCCTGTCACTTGCAATCACCGTCAAGGAAGTCAATTGACAGGTGAACACTGGGCCATTGACGGGCAATTGTGGCTGATCTAGTAGAGTGCCATTGTCACCGGAATCCAATTATTGCAGAGGACCTACTTCAGCGCTCGACTTTACAGATAGATTTCTGTCGATAGCCATTTTCTGGAGCACTCCAATAGACTGATATGTTCTCAAGTGTTCTTCTGGCAGTGCCTTCAGGTAAGTGCTCTGTTCGATTCCTTGTACTTTCAGTGCATTGTAAGGTAGTAGGCAACAAAAAATATCGTGCTTTAAGAATGGCTTAAGTCATTTTTTCATACGTTTAAACGTTTAAATGATAAAGCTAAAAAATAAAATGACGTAAGCGTGAATTTTTTGCAACTGCAGTTTTTAGGAGGGAAAATATTGGCGCATATTGATTTTTTTTCTTAACTTGTCAATATAGGCAATGATCTCATAAACCCTGCCTTCGACAGCAAGATAGAGGTGCGAACTACAGCAGTTGCAATTATACAGTGACTTTTATACATTGAAAATGCATTATGCTGTTGTCTGAAAAAATGATGCCATTAAGCAGTGGTTGTGATTAACCAGAGTATTTCATTTTGGAGAGGAGCCGAGCGAGACCATCATCTCAGATTGTCTCAAAGTGCGTGAACGTGTGTCTCATCGTGACTGTTGAATGCTGGGACGTGGGGGCGGTGTTGCCAGGCTGGCTACTAAACAGCCAAATTTGGCTAATTTTCAAGTTCCTTGGCCTTTATTTTTATGGGCTACTTTTTTAAGAGGTGAATTGTCAGTATAATTTCTATACATTTTGTAAACATTGTGTTATAAAGGATAGAAAGTACTGTCCTTAATTTTTTTTAATCAAATTAAAAAAAAAAAAAAACAAACAAACAAAACGGAAACTTTGGATAGTTTGTTCCTTTTGTTCTTTCCAAACTCTTGTTCCAGTTAAACATATTTTATTTTTCCGCTATTTCTTGTTATGCGCCATTTTTCTATATTTTACACTTCTTTATGTGAAAACAATTTATAATTATTTGCATTAAACAAACTACTTTTTGGCTACGTTCGAAGATTTTTTTACGGTTTTTCTTTTTTTGGCTAAGTATCGTTTCGCTACTTCATGAAATCTGACCTGGTACCACTGTGTGGAAGTCTCACAGACCACCAAGAAGAAGATGGGCTGGTTCTGATCTTGATCCGGCTAGAAGAGGACACTTTGCTCCAGGCGGGCAGGCAGCAAGTACAATGTCGACCAGCAGCCTCGCGTTTTACAAGATGCAAATCTCATAACGCTGCTCGTAAATTGATTTATTTGCAAGTGCTACAAATGCCGTGTCGTCGGGGGCGAGCCCTTTTTCTGTTTTTTTATCTTCTTGAGTGGTTGGAGAGGGAGGGGGAGGTGGAGGGGATTTGGGCAGGATTTGAGAAGCGGATGAGATGTAAAATCTCTGCGAAAACGATGGCGTTAATCAGATCAGGCGGGTTGTTAAACGCCGTAAAATTGATTTGCATTTAGCGCAACATTAGTTCTACTCGTAGTCATTGGTTGTAGAACTGTACTTCAAACACACTTACATCATCGATATAAGAAAGACACTCCTTACATACACAAAGTCCTCACTTTCTTTGTTCTTGGCTGGCTGCCTTTTTTCAATATTTATTTCACAATCGAACCTGCATGCCCCAAACCACTCCTTTGCCTCCAACAATTTTTGTACTGTGAGTGCATGCGATATATCAATGTCTTGTCTATCACGCTGTCTGACAATTTTGCGCATGCGCATCGCTTTCCAATATGATTTATGTCTAGAACGATTATATTTTTCTAGCCTCTACCGCCGAAACTACCCCGGTCCACACCCAAATTTTCTCCCCGCCCCCCACCCCCTGAGGGCATATCACTTAGCTGAAAGTTGCAGAGACCATTCTGGATATGCAAATGAAGGCCGGGCCTATTTCCAGTACGTTTCTGAGAGGAAGGGTTACATTTGAATATGAAAGGAACAAGAAAATGTCTTCATGCCTGGAGGGGAAGAGACGCAGTGAAAATTTCCACTGTGAACACGCAGTGAACACGCAATATGTCGTTGCTGAAAGTATAGTCTCTACAATTTTGTAAGGAAATCTTCAGGCTTGAACTGTTCTAGTCGGTTTTTTCCATAATGGCTAGAGGAGTAAATTTAATGAACTTTATGCCGAAGGTGGTTTGTGATTACGATGTACAAGTATTCAAATATGTTTCTGCATACGGATAGGTCGACTCCGCTTAACTGCACGATCTGTTCCATTGAAACAATTGTCAGGACACATTAACATCGTAGTGTCGGCGCTGTATAATTGGACACTTCACTTTTTTCTGCAATTTTCGAAGTTCCCGCTGGGTTGCAATTAGGCGGAGTGAAGTATTTCGCAATTTTTTTTTAATCTTCTACCAACAAGAATGCCTAGTTCTGGATATGAAGATGCCCTCTATCCTTGACAACACAGTGAGCTTGCCATAATGAAAAATAAGCTTTAACACGAATCATACTCAACTTACTTCTTTAAGCGACACTTGCAGACTCACCGGAAACGGAAGGTGGGAAGAGACCTCTACCTACTTCCATCGCCCTCAAAACAACGTTTGTATTGTATGAAATCAGTTCGCTTGTTTCTAAATTAATCTCAAACCATTTCTCCGACGACGGTACAAAGATCGAAGATAGGCTAGACAGTAGAGTTTTACCTAGTTCTGAAAGACATCCATCTGGACCGTGCATCAACCTATTATCGACTAACGATGTTCTTCATCCTCGGGAAATTGTTTTATTTTTGGCTTTTTCTGGAAGTCCCTGAACAGGGCAATTGCTCTACGTGATTGTCTACATAAATATTGTCAAAACTCAATCAAACAACACCATTTCCGAAAACGATCGGCCTCACACGCTATTGATACACAGTGATATGACTTTCAGAAGTCTATCATCACTCAGAGGACTGAAGCTGGTGCGTTCGCATGGGTATATTTTCACGCTTAAGCCTTAGATCTATGTTCCTCTCCTTCCCCCCCNCCCGACCTTTTCCTCTGCTTCCCCGCGCACCCCTCCGCCTTTCCCCCAACATCCACCTCTATCGCACCATGCCTGTCTTAATTGCCTGCCTCGTGAGTGACATGGGATCTGACTGCAATTATAGTAGCTTATACATTAAGCTTGTTCCATGTTCCAAATTATGCTAGATCTAGTCAAAATCTGTGTTCATTATCACTGAATGAACGAAACGATTACAGCAAAAGAAGTAGTTTGGTAAAAATAAACAGACCAAAGATGAATACTTAATAGGGTGTATTTTCAACACAAAATTTGTGTAAGCTCACAGGAGCCCTATCCCGTATAGTCATGAAACGACGCTTATGGGCTGCCTCTTGTTTGCATTCATTTCCATGTTGTTTTATAACTGATCAAAGTTTTCCTTGCCAATGTTTCCAAAGGAAGAAAAGACGCGATGTGGCCCAGACTTCAGAGGACTCTCTAATACATAGATCAGTTTGGCTCTACAGTCGTGAAGGTTTAAAAGTATAGCTGCCTTCACTTAATCGCAATTCCTTGTGCGCATTAAAAACGTTGCGATTATCCAGTGATTTTTATACAGTGATACGGTATTCTATTATCTGATAAATTTTGCGATTAAGCACATGTTGCTACTAAATGGACTGTAAATTAAGTTGAGCCTACCTGTAATGTTATTCGGCTCGAAACACGTGCAACTGCTAACTTTTAAAAATGTTGTCAATGTGAATAATTGATTCAGCGTTTACAATTGCAAAACTTTCATCATGTTCAACATTCGTTGTGATGTTGCGATTAAGCGAAGTCTACTTAACTGTACTGTAATTGGAATTGTAACACCTGCAAATGCTGACCTTTGAAAAAGCTGTGAATGTAAATAATTGATTCAACGTTTACAAGTGCAGACCCTCATCTTGCCCAACATTCTTTCTGATGCTCCTATGATCTCACACTATTGTTTGCTTCGTGATCCGGACAGGGATAGTCTAGATCTAGTCAAAGATCGATTGTCTGTGCGTTTGGCCATTGATCAGATCAAGGGCATTAAATACATGGGGGAGAGCAGCAGGGGTCAGTTATTTCAGGGGCTGGGAGATAATCACCCCTGATTTTCAAGGGTTCTCTCCCCATAATCACGGCCAAAGAGAAGAGGGAGCAAGTTCTGCGTTGGTGGGTATAATGATGCATGTACCGACCAGCTCGTGGTTGTGTTTCCGTGTGTATGTGAGTTTGAGAAAGGACGGGATGGGCTCATGTTTTCTTTGTCTAGGGTGAAGCCCAGTTCTTTCCCTATAATTGTCACAGAATGGTTTCAAATACCTCGATGTTGATTGTTGGGTTTGGCCAAGAATAATCACCATAAATTTCGTTATTTTTCTCGTCAAGTTTAGGTCAATGACCTTCCCCCTTCTTCCCCTCTCCTACACCACCTCCTACCCGGTTTTCCAGCGTCAGCTATATGCAGAATTTAAAAACTAAAATCAACCTCGATTTGTCTAGAAGGGAATGTCTTTTACAATATCATACTTGACTTTGCCATACAATGTCATACCTATCCTTATTTACCTTGAAGGAAATATGGCTTACAATATCATATCCAGATTTTATAACTGTTGCATGGAATCTAAGCGCTTGGCATAGGGCGATTCTTTCGACAAGGGGTGCTAAAGCTGAACTGAAGCGTGTTGCTTTTAATTTGATTTAGAGTGTCAAACACAGCGAGCCTTTAAGTTTACTTTTTTCATATAAAGACCACAAGTATTACGGCTATATTTTCACAATCACTGCCTGCAGCCGAGTGAACATTTTACAGTCGGATGGGCTGAAAGAAATGTGAATGAATTCTGTTTTTCTGTTGTTGTTGTTGTTGTTGTTGTTGTTGTTGTTGTTGTTGTTGTTGTTGTTTATTTTCCATAGGACCTATGATCTTTGATTCTTAGTAGTACACCGTAACATCTGAGATTAGATACAAACTGATGATATTTTTTTTAACGAAAATGAAATATGCATGGGCACATGCCCTCGAAATTTAGCAACAACAGGAGTTTGCCATAGAGTAAATACGTGTATGCTACAACCGCACTAAATACACTTTAAACACACGTCTTTGGAATTACACACAAAAACGAAGGAAGCTTTTTCCACCCAAAAAAAGTGACGTAATATGTATTGATAGTAAAATATATATCAGAAATTTATCACAGACGCACGGAAGGATAAACATGGCTAGAAANGGGGGGGGTCTAGACAAGAGAGATGCAAGAAGAAAGAAAACAGAGAGTTATCGCGTTCTGATTATTCTCGCCAAAGTTGTTAATAAAGATCTCAGACAGTGTAAACAGTTTTTCGCGTGCTTAACTAGTCTATTGTTTTAGTTTGTTCATTGGATCTGGAATTATTCCATTCTATTTGTTAAAACTCCACTCAGTTTCGATTTCATTTTACGACTTTCACCAATATCGAAAGGAATATTGGCAGAATCAATGAGACATGATTATGTTTATTTATATCCATATTAATTACTATATTACATTATTATGCTATATAATATATCATAGCATAGCATAGCGTAGCATGGCATACCATGGTATTGCATAGCATAACATTGCATAGCAATTTGTAGCATATTATACTATTATTAACTTAGTATATCTCTATGAGCTGAGTACGTCAATGTCAAGAGCTCACCATTGCTCTAAAGACCAGCAATGTAGAATTTATCTACAGACTGGAAGTGTTTACCTCCACCATTATGTCTACTCTTCTCGTTATTTAATCACGCCTACGATCCATATGACATACAAAAATAGAAACTGTGAAATCAACAACAATAGAAATAGTAGACTAGCGGGGGACGCCCTTCCGTAACAACAGTCTTAGTTTACAAAAGGCTCCAGGCAAGTGGCCTACTGTAAATCCTACGCTGCTCGAACAAATGCGCACAGTAAAAATAAATAAATGCTTATCATTAATAATTGCCTTCATGCACTTTTTTTTTCTGCGTGTTCATCATTATCTTCTTCATCTTATCCTTCTTCTTCTTCTTCATCTTCTCCCTCCTCCTCATCTTCTCCTTCTTCTTCTTTTTTTTGCTTCTTCTACTTCTTCTTTCTCTTCTCCTTCTTCTTCTTCTTCTCCTCCTCCTCCATTTTTCGTCTTCTTCTTCTTCTTCTTCCTCCTCCTCCTCCTTCTTCTTCTTCTTCCTCCTCCTCCTCCTTCTTCTTCTTCTTTTTCTTCTTCTTCCTCCTCCTCCTTCTTCTTCTTCCTTCTTCTTCTTCTTCTTCTTTTTCTTCTTCTCCTCCTCCTCCTCCTCCATTTTCTTCTTCTTCTTCTTCTTTTTCCTCCTCCTCCTCCTTCTTCTTCTTCTTCTTCTTCTTCTTCTTCTTCTTCTTCCTCCTCCTCCTCCTTCTTCTTCTTCCTCTTTTGCTTCTTCTACTTTTTCTTCTACTTCTTCTTTCTCTTCTTCTTCTTCTTTTTCTCCTCCTCCTCCTCCTCCTTCTTCTTTTTCTTCTTCTCTTCTTCTTCTTCTTTTCTTCTTTTTCTACGTTTTCCTCTTCTTTTCATTTCTCTTCTAATTCTTCCTCTTTTTCCAAAGCTACAGGAACAGCAACAACAAACACAACTTTAATCGTGAGATAAGCCAGTGTCATATAAACAACGATAATATCAATCACGTTAACAACTTCAGCTTAATCAACAACAGCATCAAAGTGATGTTCGCTCTGTATGAAAACCCCACATACACATAAGGGAAAAAAAATATAAAATGTGAAGCTAACTTGCCGGAAAAGGAAATAGAAAAAAGCGTGCGTATTATTGGTCGAAAAACCACGACGCCCATCCATCATGGCTGGCCGCCAGTTGGATTGGCTGATTCCCATTACGTCACACGCGGCAAAATTATAGGCTCCTTGTTCACAGTAAGGAAAAAAATCAATCAAAAATTGTTGATAGCGAACCACGTGAGATCAATACAAGAGAATAAGATGTACGAGGGGAAAAGATAGACGAAAATAAAGGGATAGACAGTTTCTATTTTTGGTGGTATTGTTAGTATGTGTGTGTGTGTGTAGACACTGGGGGAGTGGGGAAAGCGCACGGTGAATTGACTAGCCTGCCCTAGAATGGAATGGAGTTATTAGGAGGGGGGGGGAGCGAAGGGGAAATTACAGAAAGACTACTATAGTAAACTCACTCGCCCTTCAATATCCATAGGGTACACCAGTGCTTACCAGATCGTCCCAAAACTAGGGCAGAATACTTACGGACTTCAGCTTTCAGACAACGAGGGTGACAGACTAGAGCTTTTTACGGGTGTTTATTTCAAGCCAAACTTATACATTCAAAGCGTGGTATTCCAGACTTCAGTAAGTTCGATTTGGGTTTATTGAACGGAAGGTAAATAATGAAGACTGCAGATAATCGCTCTGTATTTTATTCACTTCAAAATGTCACGACTTTTGAAGAAATCTAGATGTCAAGCTCATGTGTCGAATTAATAACTGATAAAAATACATATATTTTTTAAATTATTCAACAGCTCTAAATTACAGACTGCAGCATAGCACTTGTAGCAGGATTGGCAGACATGTGATTTGCTTACTACAAAAAGAAGCAAAGATCAACGAGTGTTTTCATAGGCAAGAGAGGACACTTTGGAAGTTCACTGTGCCTTTCTGATGAAGTCCACAGTCAGCTGTGCTCAGCGCGTATCCAGACATAGCATTTAATGCGTGCGGAGAATTAAATAAACTATAAACGATATGCCTAAGTATTGCAGTTAGCTATCCACTGCCTTCCGTGTCAGTTGATTGTGTAGAAGTGTGCTCTATGCATTTTAAAAAGTAGAATTATAAGCTTGTGGGAGGCCTCATAATGCCGCAGGAATAAACCCATCTTGCTTATGAATTCTATTGATTACACCAAAGATTATAATTAGTCGCTTTATGGTCTTTGATTTTACTTTAGTAAGAATTAGCAGTCTTGAGATCTTATTATGATAAGAATCTAAGATTACCAAAGACATCATCCTCCCTCTCGCTCCCAAGCTTTCACCAAAACACAACACAGAAACAACTGGAAGAAGTTGACAATGAAAAGCCTCCACGAAGTACGTGCACAAAACATTAAAAAGAAATGTCTATTTGTCGAGCTTCACTTTGTTGGCTTTATAACGTTTGCGCATATGTTTGTTCTGTATATCTGAGCCAATAAAATCATTGCTATTGTTATTGCTATTGTTATTGTTATTACTATTGTCACTGCAATTGTCATTGCTATTGTTATTGTTATTGCTATTGTTATTGTTATCGCTGTTGTTGTTGTTTTGTTGTTTTTGTTGTTATTGTTATTGCTATGTTATTGCTATTGCTATTGCTATTGTTATTGTTATTGTTGGCACTGCAAGAGGCATCATGTTCAGTTCCTGAACAGGTTCGTGTTCTTCTAATGCCTGTCTGCTCCACTCGTATGTTCATCTTCATTCTCACAATGTTCATTTTTTTTTGCTCAGATTCCTAAATCCATCATTTTTAAAATGTAACTTATTTTCGGCTTCATAGAGCCCTTCTTGATAATTGATGCAAAGATTTTTTTTTTTAAAATAACGAAACTTTCGTCAAAATCAGCGAATGTTAAGAATTAGAAAATTGCACTTTAGAACATTAAATACTAGGATCACAATAAAGATTTTATACAATATATATGAATTCTCAAATCTACTGCGATTCCTCGTGAGACTAAACATATACTGAAGTCAGTGATAAAGAAGAGACATAGGGGAAGTGGGCTTAAAAGCGTTCTCTAGACAGAAGTGTAAGAAGAGTGAGTACGCCAAGAGTAGCCATAAAAGAAATTAGTAGACCAGTGGCCGCATGCATAATCCATACGTTAGTTTACATATTGCGTTAACTACAGTGAACACTACTAATGTTTTGGGAGTTTCCCGTGGTAACCGCAGTGCGTTAACTAACGTAAAGATTATATATATATATATGGCCACAGGACTATGATGATCCTGATGGAGGGAGAGACGTGGAGAAGGAAGATATTTTGGATAACACGTGTAGAGATTATGAGAGTAAGAAATGGACAAGCAATAGATAAGTCAATAAGAAAGGGGAAGTAAACGGCTGCTGATACCAGTGATGATGATAATAATTGTGGTTTGAAAATTTGAAAACGCTATTACCCTTTCTACAATGCACTAATAAGCATACAATAAGAAAGATGTACTTAAACGTTTTATGTGTAACAACAGATCTAGACATTTCGGTCCTGAGATCTTCATCAGCGGAATGAAGTAAAATGACTGCAGGATAAAGCACAAGGTGAAAAGAAAAAAAGATGATGATGATAATGATGATGATGATGATGATGATGATGATGATGATGATGATGGTTATGATGATGATGATGATGATGATGATGGTGATGATGATGATGATGATAATGATGATGATGACTCTAGAACGATAACAGTAGTATTAACAAAAAGCTTTGTTAATGAAGAAATGTAATTTCTCTGACAATATCATCATACTTTAAAAAGAAACATCAGACTTACCAGCAAGGTATACTTGGTGATCTTGTCTTGTAGCTCAGAAAGTATCACATTCACAGGAAGACTGGTAAAAGAAGTCACTTGCTTATGAGCGCTATGACAAGCAAAAACTTTTGCTGAATACAATCTAAATAATCAATATATCATTACATATAAGCCATGTACTGTAAAGTGCCATAAGACCGTTTTCGAGCAAATGATTTTAAATCGATACCTGTTTTAAGAGACTATCTTCATGATAAGTTCTTCTAAGTTAAACGGTCATTTCCTAGATACTATAGCATTTCTTGCTAACTTTTGTCTTGCACTCAGAAATGCCATTTCACTTTAAAAACAACAAACAAAACTTGGACGCCAAAAATTGCAAATGCCTTGGACACTGAATATCTCATTACTTGCAGTGTAAGTTATGAATGAATTCTTGGATGTCCTGCTAAGCATACCATAGAAAGGCTTCTAAGTAGAATACTTTACAACCTTTGCTTACTCTTCCATGGTAAACAAGTTAAAAACTCGGGAACATTTTTGTAAAGAAAAACATTACACACATCAATGGCAAACACATTTTTTAATTACGAGTTTCATAATTTCATAGTAGACACAAGCCACTTGTCCAATGACGTCTTTTTAACATACCATTTACGTGGGCATAACTTAGCAATTTATTATCCGACAGACACACTTTCACGTCAGTGGACCTGTTAATAGCAAACTCTTCGTGATAGCTGTGTTTACATCAATATGCATCTACAAAGCAGTGTTTAAATACCATGCCTCGTGAGGCTGTCAGCGATTATGTTCTAAACCTATCGTTTGGAGCAAAATAAAAAAAAGCATTGATCAGTGTTTTACTAAGTTCACTACGCGTTCAAAACTCATGGCGCCTTTCTGTAACTAATGTCTCTCGCTACAACTTTAGCGTCTCTCGTTACAGCTTTGAAGTTATTATAACCATTGTCTCTGCTTGCTCATCTCTGCGAAATTTTCATAATTACTAGATCTACATCCGTTCAATTATTTTGATACTCACGCACGAAATGTCGCAAGAGCTTACACGGAAGAGAAGTCTACAGCGGCGCGAAAATACAACAGAAATGGACTAACACGTTGCATGTCGCATGAGATTGTACCTAAAGGAATGTAAAAGAACACGCACATGTATTAATTTGGTTTTGAAGACTGTCTCTCTTGTCTCTATAGCAAACAGGATGTTTTCTAACGAGCTGTTTTCCTCTTCCGTTAACATGAAATCGTTACGCGAGTTTATAGGTATGGCCGGGCGGGAAAAGGAAAAGCGTAGGCGATTGATTGGTGGGAAGAATCCACGGGCCTTCACTCTGCAAACTTCTGCTCTCCCTTAGCAAGTAAAGATCAATCTTGGAAGAAAGTATATACCCGTAGTGCACCCTGCTGGATCAATGGATTCTTGGACGAGGTGAACAAGGGTTGGGGGAGGAGGGGGGTGAGAAGAGAAAAGTGGCAAATTGGGGAGGGAGTGAGTAAATAGTGTTGGCGTAAACGATGGAACTGAGGGAGAGGAGGGGCTAGGCACTTTGAAACTCACTGGTCATTCAAGTTTCTTGTGTTCTCTCAATCTTCTCGTGATCCTCATCCCAGTCCCGGCTCTCAAACGCACCCAATACCGACCTACACGCCAACGCCGATGAATAGACATACAAAATACAATGAAAGAGCAAAGTGGATGGACGTGTGTTGAGGGTTCGTGGATTTGGCCCCATACAAGCGCTGGATTTACATGATCTTGACAACAAGGATTCTCTCTGTAGGCTGTAGATGGTGGTGTTGTGCTGTCCCGGGGCCCACGCGCCGTTCTAGAGCCGAGAAACCAGTCTAGGGTAGACAAGACCAGCCTGTCTACATCGAGTCATGAATGAATAGGATGAGATTGTCTGGAATGAACGGAGTTTGTGACTTTGTACGAAAATATGCATTCAGACGACTTACTTGCAGACTGCAGGACTGATGACATAAAAAAATGCAAAACGTACTTTGGAACAATGTTATTTATCCATCTACATCTATATCTATCGCTCTCTTTCTCTAGCTCTCTTTCGCTCTCTCTCTGTCTGTCTCTCTGTCTTTTTGTCTCTGTCTCTCTCTGTCTCTCTCTCTCTCTCTCTCTCTCTCTCTCTCTCTCTCTATATAT